>VDFB02322876.1:0-64764 GCA_007258455.2 Sequoia sempervirens
AGGAGGATCTCTTTTATCTTATCATTGTAAGCCTGAATTTTTTCCAGGCTGTTTAGGGTTTACTTTCCTGCTTTATTTTTTTACTCTACATCGGTTTTAAGCCTTTATGTATATTAATTTACACACATAAACAGTTCATATCCATTCCCAGAGCTTTCAAACAAGTCCCTACAGTATGCTCATTACAATGAGCAGTATCCTTGAGTGAGCAGCATACATGATATATTAGCATCGTAATAAGGCCAGGTATTCTATAATTCAAAAAATATCACAAAGGCAGCATCAAAGACACAGACAAAAATGCACCCCATCAACAGTTCAGATCTTCTACTGCATCTTTGCAGTAATTTTACACTATATGCTTTGATACAATTGACATTTTCATTAGACTGGGCAATTTGAAAACACCGTTTCTAAAAAAACAGCAGATTTTCATCAAATAAGGAAAACAAATTGCACTGTGTGTACAGTTTAGATCCATTCCCAAGTCTACAATATACTTCATACACTGAACATCTGGGCTAAATAGGTATTATGCAGGCAAATTCCTATAATCTAATAATAATATATCAGGTTTAAGTCCATTCCAGCATCTTTGGATAAAGTCTGAACAGAATCCTACAATCTATTAATAAAATATCAGCAAGACAGCATCAAAAATTAAAAATATTGCACACATGGATGATTTAGTTTCATTCCCATATCTTTGGAGCAAGTATGTACCATATGATTCATGCAGTGGATAGTATACTTGTTAATGATACTGCATTAGACTAGGCATTCTAAGGGAAAATTCCTACAATTAACAACAAAATATCAGACTTGAATCCATTCCAGCGCCATTGGAGTAAGACTGAACAGATTCCTAAATTCCAATAATAGAATATCAGTAAGACAGCATGAAATAAGAAAAAAAATGCAATATACGGATTGTTGAGTTTCATTCCTACACCTTTGGAGTAAATCTGAACCATATGCTTGATACAGTGATCTATATACTTAATATAGTGGGAATCAGCATTCAGAGCATTCCAGCATTGTTGGAGTAAGTCTACACAAATTTTTGCAATCTAATAAGAAAACATCACTGCGACAAAATCAAATAGTGGGAAAATGTGCCCCACTTGGACAGTTCAAATCCATTTTCTCAAATATTTCAAATTATGTCAATCGTATGCTTGATGTGGTGTGCAGCATACTTGTAGTAGATTAGAACAGGTATCCAGGTGGCAGATTCTTACAATCCAATAGCAAAATATCAAATGTGCATCCATAACACCAAGTTTGAATTAAGTCAGTCCAGATTCTTATAATATAATAGTAATAACAGAAAATCACTGAAACAGCATCACATAGATGGAAAATGCACCTTGTGAACAGTTCAGATCTATGATCACATCTTTGAAGTGAATCTGTAGTACCATATGCTTGATACAGTGAGCAGTATCCAAGACACTTCACTAGATTAGGTGTTTCTAAGGGTAGACTCCTACAATCTAATACAAAAAAATCAGGGCCAGAAACACTCCCGGCATCTCCACAGATTGTTACAATTGAACAACAAAATACATCACTTAGATGGCATCGAATAGAGAGGAAATATTCTAGGCAGTTCAGATCCAGAAACATATCTTTGGAGTTAGCATTTTCTTGATAGAGTGAGCAGTAGCCATAATACATTAAGCATCAGCATTAAACTAGGTACTCCGAGGCCAGATTCTTAAAATATAATAACAAAATTTGAGGTTCATATTTATTGCAGCATTATTAGAATAAATCTGAGTAGATTCCTACAATCTAATAATAAAACATCACCAAGACAGTGTCCAATAGAGAGGAAATATGCCACATGGACAGTTCAGATCCATTCCCACATCTTTGAAACAAGTCTCTACCATACACATCATACAATAAGCATTGAACTTAATAATCTTGAGTATCAGCATTAAAATAGCGCAAATTCTTACAATCTAAGAAAGATATCAAGTTAAGGTTCATGTAAGCATATTTGAACTTAGTCTGCACCGTCTGTTTGATACGGTGAACAGTATAATTTCAACAGCCATCATAGACATTAGACTAGGTATTTTGAGGGCAGATTCCTACAATCTGATAACAAAACATCTAGTTTAGATTCATTCCAGCATGTATGAACTAAGTATACAGTGTATACTTAAAATAATGACAAATATACACACCACAGGCAGGATCAAGCATTAGACTAGGTACTCCGAACGTAGATTCCTACAATCTAATACAACATATATAGTTTAAAATCATTTGGCATATATGAACTAACTCTGCACTATATACTTAAAATAATGAACAGTATACAGACCACGAGCTGCATCAGGCATTAGACAAGGTACTCTGAGGGCAGATTCCTACAATCCAATAACAGAATATCTAATTCAGAAACATTCCAGCATTTATAAACTAAGTGCATACTATATAGTTACAATACACTATTTGCAGCATCGGGCATTAGACTAGATACTCTGAGGACAGATTCCTGCAATTTAAGTAACAGAATATCAAGCTCGGATCCATTCCAGCATCTTTGGAAAAAATCTTAACAGATTCTTTCAATCTTGTAACATAAAGTCACTGAAAAAGCATCCACAGAAGGGGAAATGCACCGCGTGGACGTTTCTGATCCACTCCCACGTCCTCGGAGCAAGTTTGGGCCGTTGATGTTGCGGAATTCTACTCACATGAGAATCCATGGCCATACATGATCTCAGTTATTTTAGTCCGAGAGAAAACAATAAAGCAAAGCAATCCCCTACCCCGCGATGCAAACAAATAAAATAAAGTGCTAAATTTCTAGTCTTGGTGCTTTCCATGTGACCGAAGATTTTAATGAGGGCCAGCGAAGCTTAAAGACGAAAGCAATCCTCAATGCTTTGTACCTGATTGAGGCTCTCTTCCGCCGCCTTTCTCTCGTGTGGAAGCGGGCTGAGCGCCGCCTGAAGAATAACTGCCAGGCTCGGAAGATCCATCTTCTCAGCAAATGCAAGGATTCGAACTCGCAACCTCCCACCACCAAAGATCGGACTATATGTCTCTTCGTATTTTTTCCTTCTTCTGCAAAAACCCTGCGATTTCGGGGTTTCGAACACACGAACTCGAGCCGATCAGTGTGGAGGTATGGGTGAGCTTTGAAAAACCCTCGCTCGAAAGCTTTGCTAAAGGAGAAGAATAAAAAGAAGTTTGACAGATTATTAACTTCGGTAGAAGAAGGAAAGACGACGGAAGAATTGGGAAAGAATAATATTTGTGATATGATTGATATGTATGTAGGCTATGTTTGTCTTTTGGTTTTCTTTATTATCTGCCCGCCAGCCTGCCATCTAACCCTAGGATGTCACCTAGGGTTTAGTACCCCTACTGACTCCGATCACTGTTTAAATACGACTCTTCTGATTTTTAAGCATTATTCTGAAATTTACCATTCCATATTATCGGAATTTTAACGGTATTACTAATATTTGTAGGTGTTAGGAGAGGATGAGTTTAATAATGGGTTTTTGTTGGGGAGAAGAATATTTTGACATAAAATTTAAAGTCTGATTTTTATTTTTTCTTCTTTGTATTGGTTACATATAGATTTTAAACGTTCAAGATATAAAATTTGAGTTAATTTATTTAATTAAAAGTTATTTTATTATTAAGTATTAATATTTTGACGTGTAAATAGTTATCAAAATTAAGGTAAAAGGTGTTTGTCAATAAACTCACATCATTACATTCCACTCCTTGTCATTGTAGAATGCATCTTGGTATTAATTAGTGCTTGAAAAGGGTTTATATTAGTCTCATGGTAATGCTTGGAAAGAATGACCAAAATTAAATATATTTAGTAAAATAAAGGACTAAGACCACGAGAGTCAATTATGTGTTTATTTATTTTGTATTAAATGAAAATAGAATTTTGGTAGATTCTATGTAAGTTAAGGATCTTTATTAATTTAGCCACAAAAAAAATTGATATAAAGAAGTAACTATAAAGGAGAAAAGTGTGTACCTTTACATTTTTTTCTATTTATTTTATGCCACTTTGGGATGATATATTTGATGCATGAGTTTAGCACATTATTTAGCTATTTTGGTATGCTTAATGACCTTAAGCTTGAACCCTACACTCTGATATGCAATATCTCAAAGCAAAACGTGTGTGACCCATTTAACATGAGTTCACCATCCTAAATTAAACCCTCCAAGAACTTAAGAGGACCATGTGGTTTTCCCTATAGCTAACACTTATTAGGCTTTGTAATTACAGTTGATTTATGTAGGATTGCTTATGGGCTCCATCTTGAGCTTTAGTTCTACTATCACTAGAGATTTTGTTATTATTTGAAGCTCTTCAATGACTAATTATGTGTATACTTGGATTTGTTGAATCATTGTAGAGTGAGAAAAGATAAAATTTTGGGTGGAATTATGGCTCTTGGCATGGGCATCTTTCATTTCCCTTTGAAATTAAACAAGGAAAGAGGCCATCAAAGACTCAACCTTTGCTTGAGAAATCAAGTATCCATGGTTGTCCCAAAATCCTTCAATTTTGATATATGAAAAATTCAACTAACATGGTGAAATTGTTGCTCTCCATGAGTGAGCTCCACCATTCTTTGCTCCTTGAAGGAAACTTGATGAAGTTGTTCGTCTTCTTGAGTGAGTTCCACCTCTTTTCCCTTTTCTTCTAAAATCCTTGGATATTGGTGAAGTTGCTCCTCTTTGTGAGTGAGCTCCACCATTCATTCCCTTTTTTATCTTCTTCCTCCATTGTAGTGTTTTCCACTTGAATTCCTCTCTTCACTAGAGGAAACACCCTCTCTCGTTATTTTCATATTTTGAAAATTGATTTATAAAAGCTTGTTTATTGTCCTTTGGCACTTTGTCATTTTTGAGTTAATGATAGCACAACATGGCATATTTTGAACTATATTAGTTTCACACTATCTTTTTATTTTTGTTAACTATAATCATAAATTCTAAGCACACACACAAAATTATTGACTACCTATGGAGGTCAATAGACCAAAATAAGGGCTTCACCATTTAGGCAAGATTTTTTAAGCAATCTTAACTAATTTTTCTATTTAGATTAGAATTATTTCATATCATCTTAAATGCTCCAACCAGAATCTTCAATTTGAACACTTAGTGATTTGCATTACCTCATCCTTCTCTTTATTAGTTAAATCAAATTACATTATTTTTAGCATTTTTGTACCTTGTCATTTGTTGTTTCTTTATTTTTGATTTTATAGGTTACTACATTATATTTGTAATTTTTTTATACACAAAAGAATAGATTGAGGCTACATAAACATCCATGTGGGTGTGTCACAACCCTAGGGTTAGAATTTGTTTGTGCTCCTCATTTCAATAGTTTCAAGTCTATGTTCATCAACTAACACATTCTTCAAGAACCAAAGTCATCCAATATCTCAAATAGAGTAGCATAGTTTCTCCTAGCATATATTTCATTTTACTTATTCATTTGTTGAAAGATATAATCAGTAGTATGTAGCTTAATATAGGCTATAAGTGGGCGGTTGGGTGGGCTCCCCCTCCCTCCCTTCCTCATTGGCACGACAGGTTGGTTTGACAAGTGTCACGGTGGAGATGGTGGAGGACATAGGGGGACATGGGAGGGGGTGAGTTGGATGGAGTTCACGTGGCCTTGTCATCAAACTTTATTACTATTTCCCTTTCCGTTCCTGAGGTTGCCTAAGGCATTATAGCCCGGAGGCCTCTCCATACGGATCTGCCTTGGCACGTTTGGAAGGAATTCATTAGCGAGGGTGGCGGCTGCCAAGTACTTGGCATTAAGTTGCCTTAATTGTTTAAGTCAGCATTTTCATGGTCTTTTTTCCCATTTCTTTATGGAGCTTGAGTCGGTTAATGGCGGTGTTTGCCTCGGCTTTTGACTGTGGGTTGAGTGGAGGGGACAATAGCGAAGCATTCTCAGCTTGTCATTGAGGTTTTTGTTGAAGGGGTGGCAAAATTTGGTGCGGATACCCCTATTTCTCTGTAATCGTCGGCCAGACAAGCCTCTTTCAAAGAAATTAAGGACTAGCGTTTGAAGCAAATTCTCCTGAATGGGGACTCTTTGGTTTTGGTGGTGACAAAAATGATTCTAGGGGTTGGTCATTTGGCTAATAAGGAATACGAAAGAGATAATCTTCATATCTCTTCTCAGTTCTTGGCCTCTCCCCTAGATAATGGGGTGGCCAAGGCTGAGGCTAAATTAATGTTGGTGAAGATGATTCTGTGAGGACCTGGTGGAAGGAGTTGATGACGTGTTGGGATTTGTTGTTGAGGGCAGAGGTATTCTGAGACCGTGCGACCTTGAAAGTATCAGGACTTCGGACGAGGCTATGAAGTTGTATCCTTTCCTCCTCAACTTGTGCCCGACATTGGTCAAGCACAGAATGGTGGCGGCGGTGGTGATTGAGTACCTGAAGAAGTTCTTTGGTTTGATGGCAACGGGTGGCGTTGGGTGGGTAAAGGATTTTGAAGCCTTTGTCAAGGTAAATAATTCGATGTGATAATCTTTGTTGTCTATGGGGTGATGGTGTTGGTAGGTTGTAGGGTTTAGTTTTCTGGGTGTTTTGGTGTTTCCCTTTTGTTGGGTTGGTAGAAGCTTGGCCTGTTCACGGCCATTTTAATGTTTTTTGAAGGCCTAGGTTTAGACAATTTGTGGTTGGGGTCAATCCCTCGTGGACAATTTTGGGTTTTCTATAGGTTTCATTTGGTGGTTGGGCAGTATGCCCTAGACGGTTGGGTCTCTGGTTTTTTTTTTTTTTTTGGGCTAGTTTTTTGGTGGTGAAGGATGGGTTTGGTTTTTTGGTGGTGAAAGATGGACGGAAGTCTTACCTGCATAGCAGACGGTTGTAATATTTTATTTATTTAATACAAATCTTAAAAACCTGCGTATCAAAAAAAAGATAGGCTATAAGCATAGTTTAAGACACCTAAATAGCTTGTTGAAAATAATAAAGGAATCATCAAGATAAATCTTTCATTTCAAAATTGATTTCTTTGTTCTAACTTTTCTTGAGCTTTAATTAGCATAAGTAGTTTATTTTTAATAAGTTTTTTATTCAGAGTAAAAAAAAGTTTTGAAGGGGCCCTGAAACCCTCTACAAAAAGTTGTCCAAAGAGATAAAAATGAATGACAATAGTAAATCAACAGCCTTGGTGGGTCAATACCAAAACAACAGCTAACAAAAAATAACTGCTACCAAGTAACACAAACACAACAAAAAAACAAGAAAGGGAAACCCAGCAACATAATTACATTTTCTTCAAAGTTTCAACAACCTCTAGCTCATGTTGATATAATTGGTCCTAAAGATTGGAAAAGCTAACCAGATCTCACTTCTCATCTTAAAAATATTTCTTTTTGCTTCCCCTAGTCCAAGAGTTAGGTCTAGCATGCTCGTTTTTCTTTTATTTCCCCTCATTGATCTTCTCTTACCTGAGGCTCTTTGATTTTTCGATGAGGATGCAAATCCCCTTTGTGTTATTATGAATTGAGCAATGACTGACTTTAACCACCCTTTATAAGTTATTCTTTATTATTCTAATTTCATGCTCCATGGTAGCATTTCTTTCTTCCATCTCTTATTTCTAGCTATCCATATCCCTAACTTTGTCTGATCATTTATAATAACACCCAAATTATTTTCCACTTGATTTATTTTCAAGATGGCCTCCCAAACTCTCATGATTTTTTCCTCCTCTAAGGATGATCCCACATAAATGGGTTATAATTCCCTTCACGAAGAAAAATTGCAAAAACGCTTCCAAAAAAAATCAGGTTTTTAGAGGTTCTCTCAAAGAGGGGTGTTCAAGTGAACCCTTTTTGGGGTTTGCTTGAACACCCTCCTTCGAGCGAACCCATTTTTTAATAGCATCTTTGCTCGAACCCCTTTATGGTGGGATTCAAGGGGGAGAAGGGAAAAAAAGTGGGGTTCGAGCGAACCCCCCTTTGCTCAAAGGGGTCTAGGGGGTTCACTCGAACCCCCCTTTTTTTCCCTGCTCCCCCCCATGTCAAGTTTTCTACAAAAATTTGCCTTTGAAGCTCGAGTTGAAGATGAAAATGGAATCAACTTCACATACCCAATTGGATGATTATATTCCTCGAAACGAGCTATCCATCAAGTATAAGTTTAATATATTTTAGTTTCATTATTTTTTTTAGTTTAATTAAACATAGGTTTTTCACTTAAAATCAAGCTCTTTATTCTACACATGTGGAAAAATAGTAGATTATCAAAAAAAAATCTGAAAAATGTGTCTATGCTAGGTATTGATGTCCTTGATCCAATTAAAAAAAATTGAATTTCGATACATACAACAAAAAAATTATGTTGTATACGGTCCGCCTATGTCTGAATTGTAATTGATTTGACTTCAAAACTTAATTAAGAAAACATGCTACATATCATAGTTACAAATCTAAATTCGAAAAAAATAGAATTTTATCCTTCATAGAAAAAAATTATGTTGTATACAGTGAACGCCACTCTTTAAAAATGGTGTTTACTATTAAAAACTAGTTTTCAAAGGAGATGGAAAAAGAAATGCAATTTGATTTCAAAAAAAATTAAAAAAATATATTTATAATCTACTGTCAAAATGTCACAAATCACTAGTTTGTATCATCTTCAAATTCCTCGTGGTTTAGCAGCTATAGGTACCTGAAAGTGAAGATTTAGTTAAAAAAATCAGTTCAATGTCAAGTTTGGCCAAAAAGTGTAACCCACTATTGTGGGATCACCCCTGAGCTATAAATATCTATTTGACCTCCCATCTTATCTTGAATGATTTATATCTTCATGCTGATTTAATTAATTTCAACAAAGAACCATTTAATTATTTTGTGTTGAGAGTTAACAACATCTTGCACAAATTCTAAAACCTCCTTGAGATCATTGGCATTAGCTTCATTAGATACGCGGAGGGAAAAAACCATTGGGATTTTAGGAGTTGGATTGGGAATGGTGGGAAAAGGGATACCCACCCCTAATTCTATAACCTTTTCTTCAACTTGGGTCTTGGTTCCCTTCCCAATTTTGACATTGCAATCATTGCTTTCATCCAAATCTTCATTAGAGTTCCCTTCATCCTCATTCCACAGGGTTACGACAACACCTTCCCTTTTTTCTTAGGACCCAAAGAGGTATCAACCTTGCTCTTCCTTTTTCTAAAAAAGGCACCTCCTCTCAAATTATTTCCACATAATCCTTGGAGTTCTCTTCAGTAGCCCAACCCTCAATAAAAACATCCTCCCATTCAAATAGGGAATTATCATTAAAGGTTTCAATGACCCTAGGTTTTTCTAAGTTTTTATTATACATGAGGTCATCCTATAAGGGACCAAAGATTTTATGTGTTTAATAATGAGCAAAATGAGCTCCTCCTGGAGGATGGGCATTTTGGGATTTTTTATGCTTGGATATAGAAAGCTCGAGAGAAGTAGAGAGATAAAATGGCAAGGAAACTAAAATTTTGTGCCTAAAATGATTCAACAAAGTAAAATGGTAGTCATAATTATTCTTAAATTGCCCTTCAAGGGTCACATACCTCATTATCAATTCCACAATCGCAACCCATATGAGTTTGATAGAAGTTATCTCATAACCATAATGGGGGTTGACTAATTTCTTCCTCTTGTTACCCTTAAAGAAAATTTGCATTGCTTCTTCTCCCACCTTTATGTCTTTATAGATTTTTCTTCCCTCCATTAAAATCCCAAAAACCTCAATGATTAACTCCTCATTGACAGTTAGCTCCCACTCAAAAGTCAAGATGCTTCTATTCTTCCAAGTTTTTGGTACAATTTTGGTGGCTTCGAGGTCATGGCCATGGAGATTTTCCATAAATAGGGTAAGACCTCCCTCCTTCAACACCTCCCATATTTGGGTTTTTCACCGAATGTCAACACAGTTCGCAGGTTCAATACAATATATGTCTCCTCCCATCCTTTTCAGACTGCACATACTCCAATTACCAAGGATTCCACTTTTGTTCAAAAGGTTACTATTAAAAAAGTTACTTCTTAACTTCTTTTTTTCTCAAAGAATCTATTTTTATCCAGATACTTCAAGCGTAGATAGGTTGAAACACCCACAAAATGTGTGAGCTTATATTGAATCATTAATGTGGCGACTTCCATATTCTCCATTATAATAAATGTAATAATTGGAAATAGATTTTTGGCTTTCTAAGGGAGGATGTTATAATCCTACTATCTCTTTAACCTTTCATTTGTCACACTGAAGTTGGAAAAAGAATTTTCCACCATATTACCTTTGCATAGCACGTGGGAAAACTCCACCTCTTTGAAATTTTTGGCTAGCTCAACAAAATTTCTTATGAAGGGTTCTATACTCTACCTTAGCTATTGAGTTCCTTTTAGGTAACTCGTAATGTTCATAACATACCCTTCCACACACACTTTGTATATCCTTTAGCAAGGTCCAATTGAATACTATGAAAAGTTACAGTGGCTTTAGCATAGTGATTGGATTGAGAACCCAAATGAATTACCACTGCCATAAAGAACTTGCCTTTTTCATTTTTAAGCACTCCTCCACCCCTCATTGGCTCGAGGTTACAATTGGTTGCTCCATTGAAGTTAATTTTAATACACCCCTCAAGAGAAGGCTTCCAGAAAATCCCCTCCCTAGATTTTTTCCCGTACTTAAATGAGATTGAAATATCAAATTAAAGTTTCCATCCTTTCGCAACTGGAAGATTAGGAGAAAAGTCTAATTTTAGAGTACTTAGAAACTATCAGAAATTTGAATTTTGAGATTATCACTTATAGTCGTAGTAACTTTATTAGCAACCCTATCAACACTACCACCAATATCCTTGAATATACGATTATTTCTCTCCTTCCAAATACCCCAAACAGCGTGGGGTAGCAAGAGAGTCCATAAAAGCTTTAATAAAGGATTAGATAAAAGAAAACATCATTGAGACATGACCTCTTCAATGGAAGAAGAAAATAGACAACAAACATTCCAAAGATTAAGAAAAATAGCCCAAACCATTCTATAAAAGGAAGAGCCAAAAAATAAATAGAAGACATCTTTGTTATGTGAAAGGCAAAGAGCACATGTGCTAGGAAAATCAAAGCCTCTTTTAAATAGATTATCATGGGTAAGAATCTTATTTTGTACCATAACCTAAAAGAAAATATTAATTATGGGGGTTAGCTCAAGAAACCACAAAGAATCCCAAAAAGGGGGCCTACTATTTGCGTAAGGGGGAAATCAGATCAATAGAAATACAATCAAATCAAATCAATTGAAATCAAAACAAGATAAATCCCAACCTACTCATGAAATGTGATTGTAAAACAATGTTAGCATAAATGAGAACATAAACGAATTCAAAGACTACAATTTTACCATCCCATGTTGGAGTGTATTCGTATTGATAGCGAATGTTGGATTGCTTGGTCAATATGAAACCTCCATGTTTGCAAAAGCTTCAAAAGTAGCAATAATGGTGATTTACAATGCAAGTTTTTACTCAATGTGCTTCAATAGCCAATTTGACATGACCTCTCCACAAATTCTCTAGATTATTCGATCGTTTTTTAGAAGGAAGAAAGTTGTTTTATAGATTTTTAATTTTCTAATGAACGATCGAGATGCAACAATGAAAGATCGCAATCAATGGTTGAGAACCGTTGAGAGGAAATAGATTAATCAATTAACTCCTCTGATTTATCCAATTAATGGATTTAATTGAATAATTAGTGGGATTAGATGGAATGATCAATGGGATTGAAGAAATCAGACTGAGTGTTTAGTGGGATTGGGAAATAGATTGAGAAATTAGTGGGCATGTTTTATTCAATCAAGATATGTGAGGATGTATTAATTAATTTAATAATTAATTAATGTTTGAGAGGAATGTGCAAGTTTTAATTGACTTTAATAAATAAAGGTATATTTATTAATTGACGATGTTGAGTGATTTTGGGGAAATTGAATAATTGATTTAATTATTCAAATTTGAAAGAGGGAAAGTAGCTTAATTAAATAATTAATGATAACTATTTAATTAATTTAGATGAATAAGGTATGTTAGATACATAATTAAATAACTTGTGTTTATTTAATTAATCAAGAGGAATAAGATTAAACTAGGACTTATTAAATAAATGAGATTTATTTAATTAGTCAGAAATGATGATTAAGGACAAATTAATTAAATAATGTTAAATCACTTAATTAATAGATGAATATAAAATTTGATAATAATTAAATAATAATGTATTATTTAATCATTTAGGGAAGAAGGGTGAAAGTTAGTTAAATAGTGTTGTTCGCCAGTCAAGACACTTTAGGGTATCTGCACTATCATATTAGACAATGTTAAAGTACCGTGAGGCTACAAAAAACAAACCAGAAGGATTATTAAACCAAACCAAGTCATCACAAGGCTAGGTAAGAGGAATATGGAAATGAGAAAGCATAGAGTGAGTCTAGACAATAAAAACTCCAACAGATTAGCATTGTAAGCACACCACTGAGACCCATCTACCATGTAGTCAACCACCCTAACACCAAAAAATAGGTCACATAGGTTTCTTTCAGAGATCTATCCAAATACACCTCAAAAAGAGGTGAGTTTAAGAGACACTTATCTTCCCAAAATTTTATAGAAAGACCATTTTTTAATTTACATTTGACTCCTTTGAGGATAATGTTTTTGTTGTCTAAGATATTCTTCCAAATTTTGGAACCAAAATAAATATCATGATTGTTATGGAACTCCTCCATGATCCTATTATGTTATTTTATCCTACAAATCTTGATTCATTCAATCTTCTCCTTCATGAACCTCTAGGTTAGCTTAGCTAGCATAGAAGTGTTAAAATCTTAATTTTTTCAATACTAAGACATCTCAATTTCTAGGGTAAACACACTTTATCCTAGGCCACCAAAGGAATTATCTTTCTATCCTTGGAACTGGACTACTAACCCCTTCCTTAAATAGTTGAATGCTAATTGTGTTGATTTGGTGGTATCTTCCTCATTTGATCCCACCTCTACCTCCCCCACTAACTCAAAGATTATGGTCACCATATCTCCCCTTTCTAAAATCTCATTTTTAGAGATATCAAGTGCCATTGATTTAGGACCCTCTAGTTCCCACCCTCCTCCTAGTTCTTTCATCCCTTATATCTCCTCTCACTCTCCTTTTATTGATAGCCTTCTTCATCATCTTCATTGTTTTCTCGTCACCTTTCTTACCAAAGAAATCCCTCACAAAAACAATAAAATCCCATTGTATATTGAGGCTCACCTTTAATTTAGATGGATAAATGGCATGGTAGTGGACTCCAATTGTATATTCAATATATTCATGCAAGATTACATGGTTAGAATTGCTTTGGATCAAAAGACACATCATACGTCAAGAGTATCATCGAGGTGTGCCAATGGTGTTTGCATTAGAACATTCAAGTGTGTCATCCTCCCAACCAATGTTAAATCAAAATTGGTATGAATCACATTTCAAATCATTCCTTCCAATGTTAACATTCACCTCCTCTTAGGACACCCCTAGTTGTAAGTGATGGAATCCATCCCCTTCATCGTCCACTAGTGCATAAAATATTTAATGCAGGGTGAATGACACAATAAGAATATTAGCAATAAAGTGTTTCAATCTAGTAAAAAAAAAATGGTAAACTATAAAATATTAATATCAATTGAGAAGAAAACATAAATGTGTAAACCATGTGAATACCATGTATACATAGAGAAACCCTTATGGGAAAAATGTCACTTCCAAAGAGACCCAAGGTTGTATTAATCATAGAAAAAGTGTACACTAATATAATTTGCATCTCTCTAATTGAAAATAATTTTGCAACATAAGAGTACTTGCAAAAAACCTTATAAACCTAGATCCCATAACCCCACTATATAAGAAAGTTAAAAATAAAAAAACCATGAAGTAATATATGAAAACTAGGAGTCAAAACCTAAGCCGATAGAAAAATTCAAGTGCCCCATAATCATGGTCAAGCGACACAAAATAAAATGTAACTCTAATATCTCTTACATGTTTTTATTATGATAAGAAATAAATAAGTCCAATACTAATTGTTAGGAAATTCAATCTCTATCCAAATATGACTTCAAAGGATGAGATACAAGGCTTGGACTACAACAACATGAAAATATAAAACTTATATGTAAATATAAAAATTAAGTTGTCTTAATATGGAATCACCATGATTAGATCCATCTTCTTTATGATGCCAAAAATTAGCCAACATAACATGCTTATAAACACTACCTTATGTGAACTAATATAGCAATATACAAAGAATAACATCACAAAAATATAGAAGCAATGAGGCACAAATAAAAAACATAAGAGCATCACATAACACAAGATTTACATGGAGAAACCCTTTTGAGAAAAAAACTCTGCCAAGAAGAAAGGCCAAGTATGTATTATCATCAAATAAATGAGATTACAATATAACCACGTCCATTTTCCTCTTTGCCTTGACTATGGAAGCACTTGTGTACCTATGACCAACCTCCTTATGCCTCCACTTATCTTTGTTCCTACAGAGTAACACTACATTCAACTATTCCTCTTTTTTCCTACATCCAATAGGTTGAATTTATAGACTTGTGAAGGCATCTAATGCACCAAACATGACACCCAAAGATTACCCGTCATTCCAAATGTCCCCACACTTTGGATTACCTCCTCAAAATGTAAAACGACACCTATTTTGGCTCTAATACTTTCCATCCAACTGGGGCACCCAAACATGAGAGATAAACATTACATTAAATGCAATAAATGATGGAAAATCAAGTGACACATGTTGTCTCACTTCAATCTTCCACTTGGAGAATCCCAACAATCACTCATTTATCATTTTCTTATCTTTTATTACCCCATCCTAGGTGTCCACATGTGGGGAAAACAATATTAAATATTTATTTCTATGAATGGTGATCCTAGACCTACATAAACACAAAGAACAAACACACAATTAGTCCAATATGCAAGTTAGAAAAATCATTCCCCATGGAATTCATTTGAGATATCAAGAACAAGAAATAAATAAAGAACATAAACAAAAACTAGTTAATCTTGCTCAAAATAAACAAACTCTCAATCCCATGGGGGAATTGGTGCCATTTTGATGTGGAAAATGGCCCTTTCCCAATTCTTTGCAAGCTTGAATGATAATTGATGAAGATAGATGCTCCTTGATGAGATTTGACCATAACCTAGCTATGAAACTTGATGAAAACTAAGAAAATGGATGAACAATGGATGGACAAATTCAAAATCTCAAGATAATGACTTTGCATAAAGTTGTGGATCCAAAATCCAAATGAGAGCCTCTTATTTATAGATGAGAAAGATGGAGGAAGAGGAAAAATGGATGAATGTGGGATAAGAGACCAACCAATAGCACAAAGCCACTTGTCAACATGTGAGTGGACAAAGGTGGGGCACATTTTGGTCATTGTGCAATTAAATGTAATTAGATGGAATTTCAAAATTGATGAAATAACAAGTTGGAAGGAGAAGAAAATGAAGTTAATGTCACTTGCCTAAAGGCAAAGGACATGTAAGAGGTTTTAATGCCTTGTTGGATGTACAAACCCTTTTGGAAGGATTTTTTGAATTTGAAGAATATTCCCTCTTTGATGCCTGTTTTAAAGTAAATAAAGATTTAATAAATCAATTAAAATGATTTTCATGAGCAAGTTGCAAAAGCTAGAGGATTTGATGGATTAAGATTAGCATTAATCAGGATTTGATTAATTTAAAGGGAGATTAGTTTGATTTGACATTTTGATTTAGATTTTAGGATTTAAATAAATCAAGAATGAGAAGAATAATGATTTTAGATTTAATTAAATAAAGTTTGATTTATTTAATTAAAGAGGGAAGATGTTAGATTAAATCAAATAAAAATTAATTTATTTAATTTAAATGAGATGACCTTAGAGATTAATTAAATAAAATTGATTTATATAATTAAAAAAGAGATAATGACTTAATCAGATAAAATTGATCTATTTAATTAAGAGATGAAATGTGATGAATTTAATCAAATATAGATTATTCGATTAAATACTTAGCAAAGGAGATGATTCAGGACGGAGTGGTGTTAGTAAAATCAGGATCAGGTGTATAGGATCAATTAGTATATTTTTTGTGTCTACATTTTTCCCCTCTTTGAAGCAATGTACCCGCTGTGTTGGTTCAAAGAATAAACTGTTGCGATCAAAATTTA
This sequence comes from Sequoia sempervirens, assembly GCA_007258455.2. NCBI lineage: Eukaryota > Viridiplantae > Streptophyta > Pinopsida > Cupressales > Cupressaceae > Sequoia > Sequoia sempervirens. The sequence goes on from VDFB02322876.1 coordinate 16,328, forward strand.
AAAAACTCACAATTTTTTTCAAATGTGCCACTCCTGCCCCAATGAAAGAATTATGCTGGTATACTGGCCCCTCGAGAGATTGGGTGAAAATTTAGATTTTTGGGTGATCTCACGAAAAAAGAGGACAAGTTTCCCGATGAGTCCAGAAAGGGTCCAGGATGGCAAAAACGTGCCAAAATGCAAAAAAAATGATGCAAAATGAGCCTCAGTTGGGTGAAAATGGGATCAAGGGTCCAAAACCCCAGTTAGATAGTTAAACAGGGTAAAAAAACTCTAACTTTCAAGCTTAAATAGGCCTCAAGGGGCCATTTCCAATTCATTTGCACATTCAGCCTTTAGAGATTTCACTGTTTTGAGCTCTAACCACTGTTCGAGATGGCGCAATGTGTGCTTCCACGACACATTTCAGAGCAAGTGCGAGTGTACCAGCGGCTCCCAGGCGCAGGACCACGGGTATGTGACCCTTACCTAACTTGTGTTTTCATTTTTTGTGTGCATTAATTAGGGTCAAAAGTCAAATTGAGTCAAGTGGTGCTATTTGGCGTTGCTGAAAGTGTTAAATTAGCGTCGCACGGCCTTAAAGTGTGCCACTATTGAGTCTGGCTACGTAGCGTCACAGTTTAGGGATTAGGGTTAAAGCTTCAAAGTGCACCACATTTGAAAATAGCGTCGCGACAGTCTAGTTTACAATTTAGGTTTTGGGGTCAAAATGGAACGTGATCAAACTGTGACGTCGTGACGCAGTTTGGAACTTTGAGGTCTCCAGCGGCATAGTTTGGAATCTTTCAAACAACAATGCCATTGCAAACAATGACACATTTGTTGTTTCAGTCACGAAAACTTCAAACGGGATCTCAATTTTTTACGAAACTTGACGCTGTGACTTTATTGGTGCAGGAGGACATGGAGTCAATACACTCACAAGAGCACAGTTCCTCGATTCTGAGCAGACTGACTAGATTTCTTGAGTTGCTCTAGGAGCACTTAGGAGCAGTAGGACTTTAGTATGTTGCATATGCCCTAGCTATCCAAACACACATATGGATGATGACAACACTGGCAGAGAGATGGCACAGTGAGACGTCCTCATTTCACTTCTCTACAGGCAAGGAGACAGTGACCCTAGAAGATGTATGGCGCATTCTTCGCTTGTCGATCCACAAAGAGTAGGTCATCTATGATGTGGATGCTGGGACAGATGCTTGTTATGAGGTCATGGGCCTTGATGAGATCATTTTTGCTAAGGAACATATCGAGTTAGAGTGGTACAAGACTTCAGTGTCACCATTCAGATTGATCGTAGCAGCTATTATCTCATGACTTGTGGCACCATATCAACATGCCCAATACTTCAGTCTAGGGTGGGGTCTTGCTTGGGAGCGGATGCTTTGTTGGAGAGAGTGCTTCGCGTGGGGGCTAGTGATGTTGGCATCCCTCTATCATGATTTACATGAGTTTGCATATTGCGATAACAGGGCTATCAGAGCAAGAGTTACACTTCTCCACATCTGGGCCTAGGAGCACATTGCAGTGCTCTACCGATAGGTTACACCAGTCGACATGGAGCCAGATGATCTAGCAGACTAGTGGTACAAAGGGGCCTTGACATTTACACATACAGGAGTGGTCGACATCCTTCACTGGAGGAGGGTGATTGATGAGATGACCATTTTTACTTGGAGGCCCTGGCTTGGTATGCTCGCTTGGTACAACGACATTCAACAACTCTTCTACACAAGGTAGGATCATCTTATGCAGGGTAGGGAGCATACCATGATAGAGTGCTACTTTCCTGATCGGGTGGCAAGGCAGTTTGGTGAGACTTAGGACAAGCCCGATGACTAGTACATGGCCATATTTGCGCGTACTATGAGGGAGACTACATGGGGTCAAACGAACATCACATATGAGGTAGTGGACAGTTTTAGGCAATTGGTGGCCAGACCATGGCCATATGATCAGGGGTCAGCGGACCCAGGGACCACATAGGCATATCATCCACTAATTAGACTAACAATGCCTAGCGCACTATTACCACGATGGAGACCCTGAGGCCGGTCACCAGGGCAGGGGTGGGGAGGTAGAGGAGATGGGGATGGAGACAGAGATGACAGTAGAGGCAGAGGAGAAGGAGGACCACCTCTTGACCAGTGGGGCTAGAGGGATCAGGTGCACGGTTAAAGGGATGCAGATAGAAACCAGCAGAGAGATGGGGATAGGCAACCTTTGAGAGATAGGGATCCACAGTGAGATGCCCCGAGGGACCATCAACAATAGCCCCCACCATCGTCGCCACCTCAACCAGACCAGAGAGATGCTCTCATTCATCAGTTGCAGGCATAGGTTGTCACATTAACGACCGAGCGAGATCAGGCCCGCACAAAGCGGGGCCAGGCCATGCAACAGAGATAGGCCAATAAGCTTCAGTTGGCACAGGAGACTAAGAGACACCAATAGCTAGAGGCTACACAAGGCAGGACAGTCCCCATGAGGATGTACCATGATGTGGTGAGAGAGGTCGAGTATTACAGGGTTCACTATCATCAGGCAATACCCCAAGCGGCCCGGGCACCAGACTTTTCACAACAGACAGCGTAGAGGTAGGATCCACCGGGTGAGGGGAGTAGCCATTAGGGCTAGCCTCATATTTTTGATTAGAGATAACATTCTTTTTTAGGTCCATAGGCTCCATTTTTTATAGCCCCATGGGTGATTGTATATATTGATTGATACACACATTTGATCTTGATTCTTTGTATCATGACAATTACTTTATTGATGATATATGATATGATATGGTCGATTTGAGATGTGATGTGTCCTATTCTATTTATGCATGATGGATGGATGTATTTAATTTTCTATATGTAATGTTGTATATGTGATGCATGTATGATTTTATATTATGTGATGTTATGATGTGATGCAGTGATTATGCAGATGTTAATGGATGTATGCATTTCTTTTTTAGTATCTTTCTATTTACTTTTTATGATGATGTATGGATGCAAATGCTATGATATGCAAATGATTTAAAATTCTTAGACTAACAGATCTATATGGATGATGATGTTATATGCTATGATCATGAGATGTATGAGATGCTCTTTTTCCTTTTCAATACTTTTTCCAACATGCATCGGTGACATGATGATGCACGTAATATGATGTGATGATGCAAATGAATGATATGATGATGTTTATATGACAATGCGAATGGATGATATGATGATGCCTATGTTATGATGCTTTTGATAATGATATGGTGATGCTTATGTTATGATGCTTTTGATAATGATATGATGATGCAAATGGATGATATGATATGATGATGCTTATGTGATGTTTATATGATTATGCAATGGATGCAAATGTTTGGTTTATGAGATGCTTAGAATAACCAATCTATATTATGCAATGATGAAATGCATGCATGTGAGATTATCAGTGTTTCCTATATGACACAATATGCATTATGTTGTTGGTTTGTGGATGCAGGATGGATGCATTAGCAATGATTTTGATTAACTGCCATGGTACCATGCTAGCACAGAAAGAAGGAAGAAGAAATAAGAGAATTCAACAAGCCGACTTTATTAGAGATGATGACGATGACGATGATGATGTTTTGCTTACCAAGAATTGGGACTTTAAAATGGCTATTTACCTTATGTTTGATAATACACATAGGCATGATACATCAAGGTATAAAAAACCAGGATGGCGTTGCATCTAGTGTGATGGAATTTGAATCGACAATAAGATAGGAGTACTCTTGTTCACACTTGACATATGAAACCTCATTTAAAGTGCAATTCAGATATTTCAAATATCTCGGAACAAAACATAGAAAGGCAAGTCTTCCTATGTGGTCAACAAGACACCTAAAACATCCTCCCTACACCAAACAAAGCACGTATGACCAAGGTTATATTACAAGAATATCCAACAAGCACCGCAAATAAAAAGATAATGATCATTGCCCCATTCCTTTCTCTCTAAATCTCTTTGTTTAGACATCATCGAGAGGTCATTGGAATGAGTGCAAATAAGATAAGTCAAAAGATAAAGATAAAGTAAACAAACAAGCTAATGTTCTTCATACCGCTAGCCAAGACTAAACTATGGTGATGTATGATGTTGATGTCCATTGTAGGAAGGATGCATCCTAGGACATGATGTTATCAGATGATTTGGGATTGACTGGATGATAGGCTATTGATACCAAGAGTTTGACCAACTTGTTTACTTACCAACCTAGACTTGAGACATTGATATTTTAGTTTTCACTTTTAACCTACTAGACTTGTTTTTGACTGTTTCACCAAAGGTTGAGGATGATGACTGTTTATTATGAGTGATGTTTATTGTGGGTGAAAGTGAGATGGGATGGATGGATTTTTTCAAATATTTGTATGTTTTTGATGTTTTGAGGTTGTTTTTGGTATTTTCAAGATCTTTTACAAATGTTTTGATTTTCAAATTTTCCAATGTTTTGGGTTTTTATGAGATTTTGACCAAGAGACTAACCTAAATACCTATCCTAGGGGCCTCGAGGGCTGATCAACAGACTAGCCTTTCCTACATTATACATGCAGAGACCACGTAGTTCGACTGACACAAACTTGATTATTGATGAGATATGAACAAATGGATTGCCAGTTTATTATGATGGACTCCTAAAGGACTGACCTAAGTGTCTCAGGGGATGATCAAAGATCAACCTTGCCTACGTTCAAAGCTCAAAGACCCGCAGTTTGATAAGACGACTCTTTTTTTTACTTTTTTGACTAAATTTTTGACCTATTTTTTTGGATTTTGATATGTTTTGGATGTTTTTGATTTTATGAATGTTTTTGGATTTTTTTATTTAAGGAAGACTTCAAGAATATACACAAATCCGATCCGATGAGAACATGCCCCTAGCGTGATGCAATAGACTACTCCGATAAAGGCAAGACAAACAGACCTTGAGAATGGGCCGAGTAGTACTAGGAGGGATCATGATATGAACACAAGACCAGGCTATGATGTGGATGCAGATGAGTGATAGGTGGATGTAATGGAAGTGTGATGGATGATGCAAGCATGATAGATGGATGATGTAGAACAAGCTGTGAAGATCCTAGTGGATGGAAAGTGCTTATTTATACAAGGTGCCTATTTGCCAAGTTTTCACCAAGGTACTTGCCCAAAGCGCCACTGAAGTGGTTTTCACTAGAGGACGATTTTTCTCTTTACTATTTTTAATCCTTTTTCTATTTTGTTTTGGATTTTTATGTTTTTTGATTTTTTTGTTGTCACCAAGACGCCTGTTTGCCAGGTTTTCATCAAGGTGACCATTTTTTCAGGACATTTTCTCATTCTTTTGTATTTTTGGCTTTACACTCTGCAAGATTAGGCATAAAACTTTTTGAGATGAGAGTTGTTCATGGGCTCCTACAGAGGCTCGCCTTTTGGTGTTGATAACTGATATTCCCTTGACTTGTAGCTCGCTGTGATGACAAAGGGTCCCAACCAATTGGGTTCAAACTTTCCCTTGCTATTCGGATTTGGAACATTCTTCTGGTTCTCCTTCAGCACAAGCTCTCTGACCTAGAAGGTTCAACTCCTGATCTTCTTGTTGTAGCTTTGTTTGAGTCAGTTTTGGTATACTTGCAAATGGTTTAAGGCATCCATGCATCACTCATCTAGTAATTCCAACTCATTCAGTAGTGATACCCAGTATTCTTCATCTATGATGAGATTCTACAGTGATATCTTAGGGATAGGAGCTTGATCTTAATAGGGAGAATGGCTTCTGATCCGTAGACTAGGGAGAAAGGGGCAACACCTGTTGGTGTGCTGATACTTATTCGGTAGGCCCATAGGGCGAGATTCAATTGGAGATTCCAATCACAACCAACTTCATTAACCGTCTTCTTGAGGATTTTTAAGATGGTCTTATTTGTAGCCTCAGCTTGGCCATTTCCTTAGGGATAGTACAGAGTGGAAAAGTGATATTGTATTTTTAACTTGTGGCATAGGTCATGAACATCCTAATTTTTGAAAGGTGTCTCGTTATCTGAGATAATGGCTTGAGGGCAACCATAGCCAAAAATTAGGTAGTTCAGGATGAAATTTGATATCTTCTTTCTTGTGATATAGGTCATGGGGATGGTTTCTACCCACTTCGTGAAGTATTCAGTGGCAGTGATAATGAACTTATGTTCGTTGGATGAGATGGGGGTAATTTTGCTAACGAGATCGAGCCCCCCACTGTGAAAAGGGCCAAGGTGTAACAATCGGGTGGAGCTCCTGAGTTGGTGCATGGATGAGATCCCCATGCTACTGACACTGCAAACACCTTCTGACATAATCTTGTGCTTCTCTTTCCATTGTAGGCCAATAGTACCCCGTCCTCAGCAATTTCTTAGCCAAGGTCATACCGCTTGGATGTGAACCGCAAATGTCATTGTGTACCTCAGTTAAGGAAGTCAAAGCTTCCTCAGCGTTTAGGAAATGTAAAAGGGTCCCTTCAATGCTTATAAGGTATAGGGTATCTCATAGGATGAAAAAATAGGATGACTTTTTGACAAAGGCTCTTTTGAGATTCGGGGTTATGTCTACGGGGAAGACTCCTATTCTTAGGTAAGTGTATATATCATGGTACCAGGGATCACCGGGACCAACGATTTTACACACAAATTTAGACTTTAGTATCTTGAATGTTGGTACGAGAAGCTACTCTATGAGGAATTCTTGCTTTGGGATGTTGTGTGGGATTTCTAGGAGTGGTCCGATCATAGCCATTGCATCCACCGCTCTGTTATTTGCTCTTGGTAGCTGCTCAAATGTGATATCAATGAAGAACTCCTTAAGGCTTTCCACCAGTTTCTTATAGGGAGTCAACTTGTCATCCTTTGTTTGATACTCATTATTTACCTGGTTGATTATGAGTTGTGAGTCTTCGTAGACCTTGAGTGCCATGATCTGCCACTACACTGTAATTCTCAACCCTATGACAAGAGCCTCATATTCTGTGATGTTATTTATGCAAGGGAATGACAACTTGTATGATTTTGGAATGCAATCCCCTTGCGAGGTGATAAAGAAGATCCCTTCTCCCAAACCATGTTGCATGTAGGATCCATCAAAGTACATTTTCCAGTGATCCACTACACTTAGGTTGAAGATTGATTCATCGGGGAATTCTGATACAAGTGGATTCTATGAGTATATTGGTGCCTCCGCCAGCTGATCTACGATTGCTTGTCATTTAATGGCCTTGCATTCCACATACTCAATATCATGCTCTGTCAAAATCATAACCCACTTTGTCGTTCACCTTGTGAGAGTTGCTTTGGAAAGCAGGTACTTGAGCGGGTCTATCTTTGCGATGAGCTTTATTTGATGGGCTAGCATATAATGTCTAAACTTTTGTGTTGCGAACATGACTGCCAAGCAAGCTTTCTCGATGGATGTGTAGTTCAGATCATGTCCCACCATAGTTCTACTGATATAGTAGATAGCTCTCTCTTTCCCATTTTCATCATGTTGTGCTAAGAGAGCGTCGAGAGCTGTTGTTGTTGCTAATATGTATAAGATCAAGGGTTTACCTGGAATTGGTGGCATGAGGATAGGTGGCGTGAGTAAATATTCCTTGACCTTGTTGAAGGCCTGATCACACTTCTCATCCCACTTGTATGCTACCCCCTTGTGGAGTAGATAAGAATAGGGGACAACCTTGTATGCTAGTTGTGCTATGAATCAACGGATGGACTGGAGTCTTCCTTGTAGGCCTCTTAGCTATTTCAATGTTTTCGGTGCCTCCATTTTGAGAATTTCCTTGACCTTAGCAGGATCTATCTCAATCCCTCTCATAGACACGATATACCCAAGGAGCTTTCCTGACTATACTCCGAAGACACACTTCTTTGGATTGAGTCTAACTTTGTATTCTTCTAACCGATCAAAGATGGAGCCCAATGCGGCTATGTGATCTCATATTTTCTTGGATTTAGCCAATATATCATCCACATAATCTTCCATAGTTTTGTGGATCATGTCATGAAAGATTAGTGTCATGGACCTCTAATAGGTTGCTCCTGCATTTTTCAACCCAAACGACATCATATTCCAACAATATGTCCCCCATGGGCAAGTGAAGACCATTTTGTGTTAGTCATCTTTTGCTATCATGATCTGGTTGTATCCTGAGAATTTGTCCATCAACGATAGCATCTCATGTCTTGCTGTCATATCCGCAATCATGTTAATGTTCAAAAGTGGAAAGTCTTCCTTGGGACACATGCTTTATTTAGATCTCTAAAGTCCATGCAGATATATATGCCCCTAGTGGGCTTTGAAATAGGTACAAGGTTTGAGACCCATTCTGGATAATTGATCGACCATATGAACCCTGCATCTAGGAGCTTTTTTAATTCCATTTTGACCAACAATGCTATATGGGGATGCATCTTTCTTAGCTTTTTTCTTATAGGCTTTGCTTTAGGGTATACAACTAAGTGATGAACCATAACCTCTGGATCAAGCCCATGCATGTTGGCATAGGTCCATGCAAAGTTTTTCTTTCTTTCTTTTAGGAATGCAAGCAGGAGTTCTTGCTCTTCTCTAAGAAGGGATTCTGCATAAAATGTTATGTGTGGCAGTTCCTATGTTCCCAGGTTGACTGGATTGCACTTCTCTGCTAGGACTATTGACTTCTCCTAATGTATTGCACTGAGTGAAAGATTGAATCCTTCATGCTCCAGTGCCTCAAAGAGGTTTTCACTATTGGATACATCCTTTATTTTAATTTTTTTCAGGTTAGAGAGTGTTGCAATGTGGTTTTCACTCAAAGACCTAGAGATTATTCTTAGATTTTCACTTTTGCGACTGAAGGATTCAATCGTTTCCCCGTAATAAGCTTGTGTGTCAAGTATGATGTCGAACCCAACCTTGTGATCTCAGTATGGTATTGTATCCCGCAATCCCATGAATTCCAAAAGTGCCTCATCATTTTCGAATGTGTCCAGAATTGGTGGTCCTCATTGGTTGTAATTGACGAGTTGGGGATAGACTAAGTTTATTTCATGGGTTTGATTGGTTGAATCAAAAGACAGGGCACTAATCATGAGAAGGGATGAATCCTCGAAAAGCATAGGTAAGTCAGCTATGGGATCCTCATCACTACTACACACATCAGTTAAGTCAAAGGTAAATTTGTCTATGACTTGACTTGTGGATACTGGTAATCGAAGGGCGGATGCTGATAGTTGAGGGGGAGTTTTGACCTTTCTAACCAAGGCACCTTTGCCAGGCATGGTCACCTTCAGAGGGGTACATCTGAGGCCAAGATTTCTCATATGCTTCTCCAAAATGAGAGGTACTAGAAGCCCATTGTCATTTTGTCCAAGCTTCTTGTTTCTGTTATAGCCCATATCGAGCATCATTTGTAGTCCTTTGTTGCTTTCATCCATTATAAGATTAGGCACGAGCCTTTCATCTTGATATAGGAGATTGGATATGTCTCTTTCATCTACTATTTCCTGACTTAGATCCCCCCAACTTTTGAATCTAGAGGGGTCTATTTTGAAGGTATGGGATGATGTTTTAGCTGGTTGGGGTTGCCCGTGAGGCCTAGGAGATTGAGGTAACTCCCCTATGACAAAAGCACTTTTCTTCATTCTATAATCCCCACACCCATTATCTTGGATAATGACCTTGATTTTAGATATATCAGGAATGGCGGGTGTCTTTGTCTCAGAAGTGGAGGACAAGGTAGCTAGGTCTACATACGAAGTTGTGGGGCCTTCATCATTCTTCAGGACTTGGGGGATTTTATAGTATTTCACTTCCAGATTCTTGTAGTAGGCAAAGGGCTCGGGATCACCATGAATTGTGACCTCTTAATTTTGATATGGGATTTTGACACACTGATGGAAGGTTGATGTGACAACTTACATCCCATGGATCCATGGATGCCCCAAGAGAATGTTATAAGGTAAATCAAGGTCAAGGACCTAGCATGTTGTTTCCATAATGGTTGGACCTACTTGAATAGGGAGCTGAATAGTGCCTTGAAACACTCTTTCTTGATCATCATATGCTCTGATTGTGATGCCCTTACCCTTTTTAATGGCATCCTTTGAGAATCCTAAATTCTTTATTAGTTTGAGGGAACAAATGTTTAGACTGGCACCCCCATCCACCAAGACCCTTTTGACTTTTTTTTTATGAACCAGGACTTCAAGGTGGAGTCTACAATTGTGAAATGGTTGGGAGGGGAAGTCCTAATAAGAGAATGTTAGGAGACTTGCGGTGGTGATATTTCTGACCATAGCTTGGAACTAGTCAATATCTAGATTCGCAAATATGGTGGATGAAGCCAATGCTTCCTCTAGGATTTTTCTATGTGCAGGCGATATCTTCAGCAACTCCATGATGGAGATCTGAGCAGGGGTTCTTTTCAGCTGGTCTAGGACATTGTAGTCATTTAGAATGGATTTTGGATTGGAGGTGGATGTCCTAGGTGGTTGTGATGGTCCAACAATGGTGACCTTGTCACCGCGTGTGGTGACTCCACAATCAGCTTTGGCTCCTTTGATATTAATAGCACTGACCATTTCATCAATGGATGCGACAACATGATCATACACATGGTTCACATTGGCATATTTGGTCTTTCCATAGTTGTTCCCTTGGTTATGAGATCCAACATCATATTCGTGTATATTTTAGGTCTTGATTTCCAACTGGTTGCTCAACATTTATGATTTTGTCATCGATGAGGTCTTGGATTAGATTTTTTAACTTCATACAGTTGGCAGTGGTGTGCCCCTTGATTTTGTGAAAATCACAAAGGTGGTTATCATTGTACCATGGTGGTTTCACTTGGGGTTCTTGATAGTTCTCATAAGTGGGAATTTTGATGAGATCTTCATTTATTAGCTTCTTCATGATTGATTCAATTGGTCCCCTAAGGGAAGTGTACTTTCACTTGGGGGATTTTTGATTCGTGGAGGTGGCCCCCTTGATTGTTCAGATTGTTGATTTGATTATTTGGTGGTTGTTGTGATACCGCGTTGGATTGTATATTGTTACGATTGTTGTTTTGTGGTTGTTAGTATGTCTGGGTGTTTTGTTTTGGAGCACTGATTATGATGTTGGCATCCACCATGCCATCATTGGTGATATTTTTGTTCTTCGCCCATGTGCGAGGTTTCTCATTGTAGTTGGTGGATGGGCAATTGTCTTGATGTTCTTGGTACATGGGTGTCCCCCCTTTGTGTAGTAAGGGCTCGTTCGATGTTGAGTGCCTTAGGGATCAAATGGTCATACGTGGTGATACATTGCATCTTAAGATGGAAAGCCAAGGTTTTCTCAAGATTGGAAATGATGGTGCAAACTTCTTGTTCTTTTGGCATGGCCCATTTTCTCCTGTTGGCCTTGGACCACCATCTTTATAAGAAGGAAGCGAATGATTCCCCCTTGGCTTACTTAAGAGCAAATAGTTCCTCTAGACTAACATCCATACCAATATTGAAAGCATAGCTTTTTATGAATGCATCTATAATCTCTTGGAACTTTTTGATGCCATGAGGAAGGTGAGAGAACCACTCCATGGTAGGACTAGCTGAACTTCGAGGGAATAGCTGCATCAGATATGTATCGTCATATGCAACCTCCATGCAATGTACTTGCAATTATTTGATGTGATCTTTAGGGTTTCTCGTCCCATAATATTTTTCAAATTTAGGGATTTCAAACCCCTTTGGGAATGGTACCATTGTAAGGCTCTTGTCGAAAGGATAGGGGCACAAGTTGCTCGGTGTTTTTATTGTTTTCCCTGATTGGAGATCGAGCACTTGCAGCTACAAGAGCAACTTGATTTGTGTCATCACATCATCTTGCAAATCAGGAGGTGGAGTGAATGTGTTTTGAAGTGGTTGAGGTGTTTGAGTGATGGGTGGAGTGTTGGTATGCTGGTGGGAGTTTGTTGCAAGCTCTATTGTGCGATCAAAGCTTGTTGATATGCCTGCCTTTTTTGTTGTGCCAACAACGCTTGTTGTTGGTCTTGCTACTGGTGTGCCAACAACGCTTGTTGTTTGTCTTGTTGTTGCTATTCCAACAATGCTTGTTGTTGGGCTAGTAATTGGGTTGCTTCTTGCTGCACTTGGTATTGTTGTAGGGCTTGTTGATATGCTTATTGTTGGGATGCTTGCAGTTATGCTTGGTATTGAGCTTGCGCTTGCACTTGTTGAGCTTGGTATTAGGCTTGCGCTTGATCTTGAGCTTACGCTTGTTGGGTAGCTTGTGTAGCATAGGTGGCCCATGTAGCTTGTGCGGTTTATGCAACTTGAGCTACTTGTGTTGTTTGTGCAGCTTGGGTTGTTGCAACAAAGCTTGAGCTTGAGTAGCTTGTTGTTCTTGTTGTGCTTGTTGTGCAGTTTGAGCTGCTTGCACTTGTTAGGTAACTTGCGTGTTTTGTGATTGTTGAGCTTGGAATTGCTGAAGTGCCTTTTGATAGGCTTATTGAGCTGCTTGCAATGTGATGCTATATTGGTTGGCCACATTTGGCCTTGGTGGTAGCGGTAGCAGTGGCAGATTCAGAATGGTGTTTGTTGTTGTGATGAGAGGCATCATTATATTGATGGTGGGGATTTGTGTGGTGGATGGTGCGATTGATATGCTTGGTCCTTGAGAGACCATGTTTATGGATGGTGCAATGATTGCTTGGGTTGCTTGGATGGTTGCCACCTATTGTTGCGATATCGATGGAAAGATTGGAGGATTCAATATGATGTTTTGGTTTATGATAGGGGGGTTGTTTTGACTTTGATTGAGTGGTAGTAAAGGTGGTAGCCCTAAACCAAGGGGTGATGTGGATGTTAATGGTAAAGGTGGAAGTGGTGGAAAAATGGGTGGTGTGTTCCCTTGTGGAAATGATGATGTGAGGGGTCAAAGATGCCCCATTGTCCAAATAGCCCGCCTTCTCCTTGCGAATTCATAGGGAGAGATGTTTGTGTGTTGAGAGGATATGTCGGTGTTGTGTGGAAAGATGATGGGTCATCAGGGTCATGGAAGGTGAGCGGAACATATGGGTGTAGCAGATTCAATGGGACAGATTGACCCAATATGGTGTTTGCATCCAAATCTTGGTTGTTCACAAGGGGTGTGTTTGTAGTGCATGAAGCAAGAGCTCCCCTTGTTGACAATTGGTTGAGTTGGAGCAATGGATGTTGTGATTTGGGGGATGGTTTGAGTGATGCTTTGAAATGGAGGTGTGGATGAAATTGGGGGCATAATCCCAAGAGGCTTCTCCACAAGAGTGCTCACATCATAGTCAAAAGGGAGTTTAGCCCCTTCTTTAGCCAATTCTGGCATGTATTGTGAGGGATTGAGCTTCATCGTGGTGTTGACAATTCTATGAGTTTCGATATTTTGGATCATTTCAATAATTTCATCTTGTGCCATCCCTAAGACATTGTTAGTGATGTCTTCTACTTGACCTCCCTCTTGAGAATCTTGTGGAAGTGGATGAAGATTGAGCGTGGGATTTCTAGATCCAATGGGATTGATTTCGGGAGCCGTTTAACTCAAGTCACTCAAAGTGGATGTTTCTTTGTTCGTTTCCATGTTCTTTTTGTGTTGAGATCTAGTTTGAACCATAAAATAGGGATCAATTTTCAAGAACATAAGAGATGAACCTCTAATTCTTTGGATTGATCTAATATTTAGGTACAAAAAAGAAAGTATAAGATATTTGAGGATCAAAGATGGTGATGAGATAATGAGAGATGGGTGATTGGTGGATGGTTGGAACTCTTAGGAAACCTTGAAGAGGATATTAAACTTTAGGTTAAACTTTAGGACTTTTTGGATTGATGTTTGATTTGATTTTTGATTGATTTGATTTTGATTTTTATTGGATTTGGTTTGGATAATGAACTCATAAACTCTAAGAGGTTGGATGTTGTCCTAGAGTAAACTTGTCCACAAGATGATAATTTGACTAATTGTGCAAATAAGGATTCATCTACACACACCTAGTCAAACAAGATGATTTTGGATTTGCCCAAAGTTTAGCATGAAGGATTCTTTCAAGATTTCCAAGAGTTGTTTGTGAGGTGATTTTGATTTTGATGTTTGAAGATGGATTAAGGTGTTTTGATTTTGATCCTAAATATTTAGAGAGACTTTGTTTACTAGACCAAGGTGTCGAAGAACATGCTAATACTCCCTATGTGAGATACTCAAACCTTTGAAAGAGACTTGGATTTTGACAATAGTAAAATGAATACAAATTTGGATTGTTCCTTGATGCACGTTTGTAAAAGTTGAAGGTTAATCTTTCTCTAAATTCGTAAAGCATAAACAAACGCTTCTTGCGAGCTTTTTGATTAAGACCTTTGGACTTTGGTTTTCGGGTTTTGATCTTTTGGGAAATAATTTGAAAGAGAACATGTGTGGGGTCCAATTGTTTCTTATCTTTGCTTAGTGAGTTCTTTCTACCAGAAACAAATTCTTGATTAGGTTTTCAAACTAAATGTCTAATGTCCCAATTTCTTCTCATCCCACAAAGTCCATTATGTGGAAATCAAGGAAATCAAGGAAAAAGTTCCCTATTGTTGAATTTAGTGAGAGAAAATTGAGATGTAAATTCAAATTCTTAGAAGCCTCTAAGGATAGAATCACTAGGACAAGCAATAACACTTGAATTTTGTCAAAGGTATTTGCTTTCTCTAAAGGGTTTGAAATTTGATGATCATAGTTGAATGTTTGTTTTCCAATGTTTAAGATCCAAGCAAAGTGTTTTTTTATTCCAAGAACATGCACGACCCTATGGATAAGAGGCAATATTTATTGAATCCCCACTTGGATAAATCCAGTTGCACTTATTCTTGGTGGATGATTAAAAGCTTGACCACACTGGCTCCCCTTCACGACACTCACTTCTACGGGTCAGCCAAGCTTTAGTACCCATGAAACTCCCATGACATATTTCTCATCTCTACCAAGAACCACAAAAATGTGGGGCAGCTTCAAAGGTCCGACCTCTTGCACCAACAAATAGATTAGGATTTGGGCCTCTAAACAAAAGGTTCTAGTATAGGCATTTCGTTTGTGGGGGATCATCCATATGGCAAGAGACCATTGTTGTCCTTCTTGTCATAAAAATCCTCGTGATACTTGAACTTTCCTCAAGTACCCACACTTATATACCGAGTGGAAGTCGCTTGGTTTTAGCGTGTTCTTGGTTGGGTCATTCCCTGGGGTGATTACTTTTTCCCACCAAGCAGGTCCTCTAAGGGTAAACAAAAGTGAGCA
The DNA here is from genome assembly GCA_007258455.2 of Sequoia sempervirens. Taxonomy (NCBI): domain Eukaryota; kingdom Viridiplantae; phylum Streptophyta; class Pinopsida; order Cupressales; family Cupressaceae; genus Sequoia; species Sequoia sempervirens. The sequence goes on from VDFB02322876.1 coordinate 31,640, forward strand.
AGCACATCCGTAGTTCAATCGATCCTTGTTTTAGAAACAAAGATAGAACATGCGCGGTATACCTAACTCACACTCACAAACTTTGTTCAATTTTAAGAATCCAAATTGAAGTGTGGAGGCAATCACTTATACAACTTAATATCACAAAAATCCTTTTGATTCTCAAGATCGTTGTGAGGTGCGAGAGAAGAACATACGTCTTTTAAATGATATTACTTTGGATAAGGGATTACAAAACATAAAAGGCAGATGTTCATTTTAATCCTTCAAAAGAAAGAATGTGAGTTCTTTTTAAGCACCAACTTTGAAGTGTGGAATTTGTTTGTTCAATTGTTAAGTGCAAAACAAAATCTAGTAAGTTGCCTAAGGTTCTTTTTAATCCCTTTGTTTTGTTCTTTTTAAGCCCAAATGAAAATTATTGAGTCCTAAAAAGCACGAAGATGACAAAGTCCTTAGAAAAGGGATTATGATTTCTCCCCAAAGTGTTTAAATATACTTGATAAAATGAAATGATGATGCCATAGAGAATTCTTTGTCTTTGTTTCCTACCTTCACTTTTGATCAAGCCAACCTACAAGAATGGGTTAATACTACAAAAATAGAGGCCAAAAACCAATTAGGAGTCAAAAGCAATCAAAATGAAGAAGCGCATGTTGAAATTAATTTGAAAACTTCCTTTTACGCAACTCCAACGAAACAGTCTACGATGGCGGTGGAGTTTAAGGAAGTCAGTGTCGCTATATAGCGCTGCTGGGACTGATAGCAACGGACTGTGGAGAGACTAGTGAGTATGATTGCGGTACTTTTTGACCAACGACGAAGTTTGGAGTTTGGATGACTGGTTGACAGAGGGATGAATCAAGCATCACTATTTGGAATTCAAATTTACTAGCAGAAAGAACACAACGTCGTAGTTTGGAGTTTGTTAGCGTCGCTAAATAGCATCGTTGGACTAATAGCGGTGTAGTTTCTCTGTCAGCGGTGTTATTTTCCTGTAGACACAAAAACTTTTAAAAACATAATTTCTCACAAAAAACATGTTAGATTCTTTAGATTCGCCCTCCTTCTAGCGCCAAAATGTGAATGGTGATCCTAGACCTGCATAAACACAAAGAACAAACACACAATTAGTCCAATATACAAGTTAGAAACATCATTCCCCATGGAATTCATTTGAGATATCAAGAACAAGAAATAAATGAAGAACATAAACAAAAACTAGTTAATCTTGCTCAAAATAAACAAAATCTCAATCCCATGGAGGAATCAATGCCATTTTGATGTGGAAAATGGCCCTTTCCCAATTCCTTGCAAGCTTGAATTATGATTGATGAAGATAGATGCTCCTTGATGAGATTTGACCATAACCTAGCTATGAAACTTGATGAAAACTAAGAAAATGAATGAACAATGGATGGACAAATTCAAAATCTCAAGATAATGACTTTGCATAAAGTTGTGGATCCAAAATCCAAATGAGAGCCTCTTATTTATAGATGAGAAAGATGGAGGAAGAGGAAAAATAGATGAATGTGGGATAAGAGACCAACCAATAGCACAGAGCCACTTGTCAACATGTGAGTGGACAAAGGTGGAGCACATTTTGGTCATTGTGCAATTAAATGTAATTAGATGGAATTTCAAAATTGATGAAATAACAAGTTGGAAGGAGAAGAAAATGAAGTTAATGTCACTTGCCTAAAGGCAAAGGACATGTAAGAGGTTTTAATGCCTTGTTGGATGTACAAACCCTTTTGGAAGGATTTTTTGAATTTGAAGAATATTCCCTCTTTGATGCCTGTTTTAAAGTAAATAAAGATTTAATAAATCAATTAAAATGATTTTCATGAGCAAGTTGCAAAAGCTAGAGGATTTGATGGATTAAGATTAGCATTAATCAGGATTTGATTAATTTAAAGGGAGATTAGTTTGATTTGACATTTTGATTTAGATTTTAGGATTTAAATAAATCAAGAATGAGAAGAATAATGATTTTAGATTTAATTAAATAAAGTTTGATTTATTTAATTAAAGAGGGAAGATGTTAGATTAAATCAAATAAAAATTAATTTATTTAATTTAAATGAGATGACCTTAGAGATTAATTAAATAAAATTGATTTATTTAATTAAAAGGGAGACGGTGACTCAATCAAATAAAATTGATCTATTTAATTAAGAGATGAAATGTGATGAATTTAATCGAATATAGATTAGTCGATTAAATGATTAGCAAAGGAGATGATTTAGGACGAAGTGGTGTTAGTAAAATCAGGATCAGGTGTATAGGATCAATTAGTATATTTTTCGTGTCTACAATTTCCACAACCCAACTTTACCATTACTAGTAGACCCATCACCCCTTATGAGTATATTACAGACAATGGCAAGAATTAATATTACAAAATATTTTCCCAATACATCCTAAGTCCCTATAGACACTTCCCAAGGATGTTGGAACCATGACATGGGATTTACAAGGTGGATGGCACCTTAATCCTAACATATTATACATCATAGGTTTTGTCATAACCACCACATTCAAAAAAATTTAAAATATAGGTACTCTGTAATGGTATTGAATACCCTATCACAACACTCAAATTGGTAAGATCCTCTATAACTCCTAATTTTGACTTTTCCTATGTAATCTCCATATTTGATGCCTTCTTATGTACAATATTCTAGGTATATAGAGAATAAATAGTAAATAAATAATACCCCTACCCTCACATGGGAATCTTGTTTTGCCCACTCCATGATTTTTGGAGATCATAAATTATTTCTCATTTACGTAATTAAATACAATGAAAAAACTTAAGATTTGGAAGGTGAAAAAAACATAATCCTAACATTCTCCCACATAACATTTATATTGCAAAAACATCATAAGAAATAAAAATGAATGAACTACGCATTAGAAGAGGCAAGGCCCATGGCCTCTTTGCACCAACAAAAAATATTTATGCTCACGAGCTTAGTGAGAGAATCTAAGACATAAATAAATTACCAATATTTAGTATCTTGACTCTACCCCTCAACTATTTCATAAACAAAGTGATATTATACATCAATATGCTTAGTATGAACATGGTACCTCACATTCTCTTCCAAAAAAATAACACTTTGGTTATCACTGTGACTGGCGGATTAGAACGGGTTAACCACACTTGATCCATGAGGATACAAAGTGCAATTTAACCACTAAACCTTAGTCCCAATAAAATCATCTAATGTAAATTAAAATGGAAACCATTAACTAGTCAAGTTAAACTATGAAAGCTTTTAGAAACCCCTACTTTAATCCATTAAAACGTATTCTATTGGGGGATTGGTGTTGTGTTGATGTGAAACGATGACCCTTTCCCAATCTTGTGGGTATTGAGCTTGTTCCAATTGATTCCATTGAAAAGAATCGATGAAACTGATGCAAGATGTGTATGATAACGTGATTTAAAGCTAAATGAATATGATGCAAGCTATTTAACCATGATTTATGCTAAAGTAAATGATGTAGATGTATGCAAAGCTAATCTAAATGAAGTTTAAGATAAAAATATTGAAACCCTAATTAATTAACATGCTAAATGTATGTATCCAAGTTACCATGGAAGCCATTAATAGAAACTAAGCTAATTGATACAAGTAATTAGTCTAAAATGATACTAAAAAGAGTGCTAAAAGTGAGTGAATTTGATAGCATAAGTTTGTTTTTGAAAGATGGATCCATTTGTCTCCAAATAGTGACCTATTTATAAGAAAGCAAATGAGAAATGGATGGTTGAGATTGAAAAAACTAATCAACGATCAAGGATGGAGGAAATTGGAGACATGGATCATGGATTCTCATCAAGGGATGAGAATCAATGATAAGATTTAATCAAACATTTTCATTCCTTCAAACAAGCACACTTTTGACCTGTACAAGAGGTCAAAAGCTAACTTGCATTTGAAACTAAGTGAGAATATTCCCTTTTTCAAATGATTAGAAGAGAAAGAATATTCTTTGGAATATTCTCATGGGTGAGGAAAAGGATACTTTGCAAATTAACACAAAGTTTAATTGTGCAAAAGGGGAGGGAATATTCCCTTTTTGGAGGAATATGCAAAGGAGGAATATTCCCTTGCAAGTGGTAGGGAAATAGATTAATTAGATAATTGCTAATTAAACAAGGATTAATCATGCAATTAAGGGAATTAGAAGAATAAAGTGATATTCATTAAATTAAATGATTTAATGAGTGGGGAAAGGTGAAATGATATTTAATTAAATAACTTAGGGTTATTTTAATTAACTAAAAAGACTTAGGGAATTTAAATTAAATACTTTGATTTATTTAATTTAATGAGACAAAGTGTTAGCGTGAAAAGGGGGGAATTAACCCGATTTGATAAATTAGGTTAATAGATGCAAGAGATGTAATTAATTAAATAGCTAGGGTAATTTAATTAATTAAGTAAAAAGAGGATGAGATTCAAGAGGAAATGATGTTAGTATACCTAATTCGAGTGTATGATATCATTCAAGACATTTTTTTAGTGTCTACATTTTTCCCCTCTTTGAAGCGAGGTACCTGCTGCTTTAGTTTAAATATTGATGCTCTTCAGATTAAAAATTGTCACTTAAATAAAAAATAAAAAAAAATGATCTTTTAGATGCCCCAGCGGAAGGATTAAGCTGGTTCCCTACCCCCTTGAGAAATTGGGCAAAAATTTTGAATTTTGGGTTGATTTATTGATAAAGGTTAAAATGCTGCCCCAAGGGTCCAGAAAGGCTTCGGGATGCAAAAAATGATGCAAAATAAGGTTTAGTTTGGCAAGATTTGTGAAATTTATGAAAAACCCTAGCTTGATGGTTAAATTAGGGAAAAAAACCCTAATTTGCAAGCATAAATAGGTGAGGAAGGGTCACTTTCAAGTCATTTATGCATTCACACCTTTAGGATTTCTTGCATTTGGAGCTCTGACCCTCAGCAAAATGGCTCACCGTGCGCTCCCTGTTCATCTTTCTGACCGAGTTCGAGAGTACCAGTGGCGAGCAGACGCAAGACCCTGGGTATGTGACTTGAAACCCCTATCAATTTTCGCTTTGAAGTGCATTTAATAGGGCGTCGAGGTTAGGTAAAAAAGTGTCACTGTATAGCGACACTTTGAAAACATTGAAAGCGTCGCTATTGATTTTTCAGCGACACATGTTTTGTTGAGCATCGCACCCCAAGATTTTAGTTCGACACATTTGATAATAGAGTTGTAGGGGTAATAGAGCAACGCATGAGCTTTTTTAGTTTGATGATGCAAAAAAGTGGCAGGCGATGCATGCAACAAATGGCGATGCACCCCAAATTTTTATTAGAGCGACACATCCAAATACCGATTCACTATTGAGCGTAGCAATGTATGTCACCAAATTGGCGACGTACCCCAAAACGTATTATAGCAATGCACCCCAAAATCAACAATGCTACTGATGTTTGGGTGAAAAGTCTTAGATTTTGACCAATTTCTTTGACTTTTTTTGGCAAATTGGCATTGTGTTCAGGATTTGTGCAAGAGGATCTGCCACCACTAATGTCCTGAGAGCATTGATATGAGATTTTTTTTGTAGCTAGAGACCTTGACGACTTGGAGGTGGAGTGACTTGGGAGACTAGGGTTAGGCTTCGTCACTTTTATGCCTGAGATCAAGACCCATCTTGCCTTGATGACAACATTGGTCGAGAGATGGCATAGCGAGAAATCTTCATTCCACTTGCCCACTAGGGAGGCAACCGTCACACTTGAGGATGTGTGGCGTATTCTATGGTTTCCCATTCATGGAGAGCATGTCCTTTATGACACTAATGTCGCAGAGATGCATGCCTCTCTCTGTTACACAGATGATCTGTTATTCTTATTAGCTCCCAAATTGATCTAGATTTGTATCGCGGTCATGTTGACACCTTCAAATTGTTTGTTGGCACTTTGATTTGTGGCATTGTTTCCCCAGACCGACGGGGTAGAGGTTTCGGTCTCAAATGGGGTCTAGCTTGGGAGGGCATGATCAGGAGAGACATCATGTATGCTTGGGGTTCAATCCTCCTTGCCTCCTTGTATCATGATATGTACGACGCCATCTACAGAGATGGAAGGAGTATCAGAGCAGGAGTGACCCTACTACAATATAGGTGTATGAGCATATTGCAGTTCAAAGGCCCATTGTTGTCCTTGTCGATATCCATGAGGATGAGCCCGTTGTTTATAGGTACATGGTGTCGATGACATTATAGCATATAGGCCCCATAGGTTTAGCATAATGGCGTCGTGTCATTGATGACATGACAATTTTCAAATGGAGGCCCTGGCTCCAACATCTACGATGGTACAATGACCAATTTTGCTTGACAAACTCAGTATATCTAGGGCCGAGAGCACACCATTGTTAAGCGGTATCTTCCAAATCGAGTAGCTCGTCGGTTTGGGGAGACCTAGGATGTACCGATGGATGATTATACTATTGTATTTTCTAGGTCACAAAGAGAGGCATAGTGGTGGGCTGTCATTGATCCCATAGTGGTGATCAATGATTTTCAAGCACTTGTCCCACAACCATGGGGTTATGATCAGGGTCTCCCAAATGCGGGGACCACTCCAAGCTATGATGCACGGTTTAGGCCACCCACACGCCTCACAGATCCTACGGGAGCATACCTAGGCAGAGGTCGAGGCAAGGACAAAGGTAGGGATGGAGGCCGAGATGGTAGCAGAGGTCGGGGATAGGACCAGATGCTAGATGATGGGCACCAACAGCAGCCGGATTAGGGACACCATGATGGGTAGCATGATGGGAAGCATGTTGGATAGATTCTTGGGGCACCATTGCCTCCTCCACCTATATGGACAGATCCACGAGATGGGTAGATTGCTGCCCTTACAACAGAGAGAGCACAACTGCAAGTAGAGAGGGATCAACTACAACAGCAGTTGCGGGCTATGACAACGCAGAGAGACTAGGAGGTTCAGTTGCGATAACAGTTGGATATGTAGCTAACCCAAGAGATTGGGCGGAGACAACAACTGGAGGCAATGATAACTGCTTTAGTGGTAGCCTAGGGTCAAATAGTATCGACTCAACTATACAGAGAGGCAGTCTTAGAGGCTGCATATTATAGGATGCACTATCACCGAGATGTCCCTAGAGAGATGCGACAACCTAACTTTTTGCAAAGGAGCGGGGCACCACCTATAGTTGAGGATCAACCATTAGTTAGGGGTGAGTTGAGCAACCATTAGGGCTAGCCGTATTGCAACCACTTTTTTGATTGTTTCTTGATGTTGTACATAGATATTCATTCTTGGGCTCCTTTTTGATTGCCTCATGGATATTGTATTTTTGATCAATATACATACACTGACAGTCATTTTTTGATATATATGATATGATACAGATTTATGATGTGATGCGACTTTTATTTCATGCTTATGAATGTATGGATGTAATGATATGATGTGATGTGGTGCTTATATATGCTTATGTGATATGTGATGATATGCGATGTAATGCAATGCAATGGATGTATGCACTTCTTTTTCAGTATCTTTTTATGCAATTTTATGAGATGGATGAATGATATGATATGCAGATGGTATGGATGCATTTCTTTTTGTGTATTTTCTTAGGAAATTTTATGAGATGATGATGTATGCATATGGATATATGTATGGCTAATGAAGATGTTCATGCTTATGATATGATAATGGGATGTATGTTGATGATATGTGTGCAATGATTTAAGATTCTTAGTGTGCGAACCCTTCTCCTAGTACCTGCAAAACAACATGAGTAAACAAGTTAAATAAGGAATTGCAAGCCAAAACAAGGATTCCCCTTGAAATCCATTAACATAGCTTAAATTAGGAAAGAAACAATGAAAAACACAATGAAATAGCAAAATAAAGATTGAATCCTAATTAAGCAAGCAAACTCTTGATCCCATGGGGGAATTGGTGCCAATTTGATGTGAAAATTGGCCCTTTCCCAATTCCTATGATGAAATCTTGATATGTTGAAGATGGTTGATCCACTTTGGTGACAAATGGTGAGAGCTCCAAGCCAAAATCTGCAATAACCTAGCTAAGAACTCAAGATTGGTGAATGGAAATGGCTAAGTATTTTAGCATGTTAACTTTGCATGGATTGTGGATGGATAAATGAGGACATGAGCTCTTTATTTATATAATTCTAAGATGGATGAATGTCCAAATTTGAGCAATGTGGTACTAACATTCATCCAATGATATGATGCCACTTGTCAAGCTATGAATGGATGATGAATGTGCAAGATTTGGGGTTTGTGCCAATAAATGCCAATATTTGAAATTCAAATTTGTTGAAATGACATGCAAGAGGGAAAGGAAAAATGCAATAAATTCCACTTGGCTCAAGGCAAAGGACATGTAAGATGAATTTATTGCCTTGTTGGATGTACATGTTGACTTGGAATTTTTGAATTCAAATTGAGAGAATATTCCAAAAGATGCCTTGTGAGGAAAATAGAGATTTAATAAATGAATTAAATCTATTTTCATGTGCAACTTGCATATTTAGAGGATGTGACATGAGATGAGGTTAAATTAATCAAGGATTAATTAATTTAACAAGAGATTAGATGATGTGACTTATTTGACTTAGATTTATGGATTTATTTAAATCAAATAAGTGAGGAATATGATAAGAGGCTAATTAAATAAGGATTTTGATTTATTTAATTAAAAGAGATGGTGTTAGATTAAATCAAATAAGGTTTAATTTATTTAATTTAATGGATAAGATTTAGAGATTTAATCAAATAAATTGATTATTTAATTAAATAGGGATAATTAGATCAGATGGATTGATTTAATTAACAAAAGAGATTGACTTGATTAGATAAAATGATTTATTTAATTAAGAGATGAATATTGATAAATTTAATCAGATAGGGGAATTTGATTAAATGGTTAGACCGAGGGGTAATTCAGGAAGAAATGATGTTAGGAAGTCAGGATCAGATGCACGATGTCAATCAGTATATTTTACGTGTCTACACTTAGAATAACAAATCTATATTATTCATCACAACTTCAATGATAATGCAGGAGGTATGTTTTATGATATGCTATGATTATGATGTGATGTATGCATGCTGATGATTTGTGGATGCAGGATGGATGCATTGATGATGTTTTTGTTGACTGTCATGATACCAGGTTAGCGCAGAGAGAAGATAGAAGAAATAAGATGAATGATTTTGACCATTGATTTTGATGATTGCTTCAAGAAATCCAACAAGTCTATGATCCACCGAGACTTTATTAGAGATGATGATGATGATTTGATCATATCTTGGGATTGGGATTTCCATCGTTCCTTATTGTTTGATATAACACATAGACACAATGCATCAAGGTATTGATAACCAGGATGACGTTGTATCTAGTGTAATGGACTTTGACTTTGCAAACATATAGGATAATTCTTGTTCACATCTTGACATACAGAAACCTCATTGGAATGTAAGTTAGAAGTTAGAATATATTGGACCAAAATAGACACAATAGTCAACAATGTACTCCAAACAACTTCCCTACACACAACTAAGCAAGTATGCGCCAAGATTATTTTACAAGAATACCCACAAGCACAACAAATGAAAGATAATGATTGATGCCCCATTCCTTTCTCTCTAAATAATTTTGATAGACATCATTGAGAGGTCCTTAGAATGGGTCATTAAGATAAATTAGAAGAAAAGATCAAAGACAAATAGTCAATGTTATCTATATCTCTTGCTAGTTTAATGTAGCTAGGGTGATGCCTGATACTGATGTCCATCGCAGGAAGGATATATCCTAGGACATGTTGATTAGGGGTTGTTTGATGTAGAATCATGATGAGCTTTATGATAAGCCGTTGATATAAACTTTACTGACACATTTACTTATGATTTAGACTTTAGATTTTGACACTTAGGTTCTCACTTTACGACTTGCTATACTTGCTTTCTACTTATTTTTTCAAAGGTTGAAGGTGATGATTGAGTTATCATGGGTGAAGGTTTATTGCAGGTGAAAGCGAGATGGGATGTATGGTTTTGTATTTTCTAGAATATTTTAATTTTTTTGGTATTTTGAAAATGTTTTGAGGCCGTTTTTGGTCTTTTTGAAAGTTTATGTGAATGTTTTGATTTTTTGATTATTTGAGGTTGTTTTTGGTCTTTTGAATGTTTTCTAATGTTTCTGTGTTTTCCATTTTCAAATGTTTTTGTATTTTCTGATATTTGAATATTTTCTGGCTTTTCCAATATTTGGATGTTTTTGGCTTTTTTTGATATTTGGATGTTTAGGTGTTTTCGAGAGTTTCAACCAAGAACCTAACCTAAAAGACCTGTTCTAGGGGCCTCAAGGGCTGATCAAAGATAAGCCTTTCCTACGTTATACATGCAGAGACCACAAAGTTTGACTGATTGGACTTATTGAAGATGAGACATGAATAGTTGATGGAATGCCAGTTTATTATGACAGACTCCTAAAGACTGACCTAGGGTGTCTTAGGGGCACATCAATGATGGCCTTGCCTACGTTCAAGCTCAGAGACCCATAGTTCAACATGGAATTGTTCTTTTGGATTTTTGATGTTTGACCTTTTTAGGGATTTTGATGTGTTTTGGATGTTTTGGATTTTGACTTTACAATTTTTCAAATGTTTTTGGATTTTAGTTGTAGAGGATTTTGCAAATGTTTTTGGATTTTTCATATGAACATTTTATGAATGTTTTTTGGGATTTTCAAATTGTGATTTCCAATAACCTTAGGATATACAAGAACCCAATATGATCCATAATAAATTTCCCCCAGTGCGATATGATAGACTACCTCGATATAGGCAGGACAAACTGACCTTTGGAATATGCCAAGTAGCACTAAAGGGGATATGATACTTCACCACATCAAGCTATGATAGAGACGTGAATGGGTGATGGAATAAATAGGATGACTAAGGTGATGGATGGATGGTGATGCAAAGAATGGTAAGATAAAGAGCCAAAGAATAGATGGAGGTGTTTTATTTATGTGAGGTGCCTATTTGCCAAGTTTTCACCAAGGTACTTGCCCAAAGCGCCACCAAAGTGGTTTTCACTAGAGGACAATTTTTTTCTTTACTATTTTCAATCTTTTTTCTCATTTTTTTGGGATTTTGATCATTTTTATTTTTTTTTGTATTTTTAGATTTTACACCCTTCAAGACTAGGCATAAAACTTTTTAAGATGCAAGTTGTTGGTTGGTTCCTGCAAGGGTTCACCTTCAGGCGTTGACAATTGATATGCTCCTAATCCATAGCTTGCTGTGATGATAAAGGGACCCAACTAGTTAGGTTCAAACTTTCCTTTGCTGTCCTAATTTGGAAGATTTTTCTAATTCTACTTTAGGACAAGATCCCCTACCTGAAAATACCGACATTTGATCTTCTTATTATAGCTCCTTTTTAGTTGGGTTTGATACATTTGCAAGTGATTAAGAGCATCAAGATGGTGCTTGTCTAGGAATTCTAGCTCATTCAATTGAGATATTATGTATTCTTCATTGATGATCAGGTTCTATAGTGACACTCAAAATGATGGGAGCTCAACCTCAATAGGAAAAATGGTTTTTGATCCATAGACCAAGGAGAAGGGGATTGCACCTGTAGGTGTGTAGATATTGGTTCAATAAGCCCAAAGAGCAAGATTTAACTCTAGGTGCTAGTCACGGTCAACTTCATTGATTGTTTTCTTTAGGATTTTCAGAATGGTCTTGTTCGTAGCCTTAGATTGATTGTTTCCTTGAGGATAATATGAGGTAGAGAATTGGTGTTGGATGTTGAATCTTTGACATAGCTCTTTCACATCCTAATTCTTGAAGGTTGTTCCATTGTCTGAGATAAGGGTTTGCGAAACATCATAACGATATATTAGGTAATTCAGGATAAACTTGGAAATTTGCTTCCCTATTATGTAGGTCGTAGGAATGGATTCAACCCACTTGGTAAAGTATTCAATGGTTATTATGATGAACTTGTGGCCATTGGATGAGGTTGGAGTGATCTTTGCTATGAGGTCAAATCCCCACTGCAAGAAAGGCTAGGGTGTGATCATTGGTTGCAATTCTTGAGTTGGAGCATGGAACATATCTCCATGTTGTTGACACTGGACACATTTTTACACATACTGATGGGATTATCTTTCCATGGTTGGCCGGTAGTACCCCGTCCTCAATAGTTTCTTAGCTAATGTCATACTGCTAGAATGGGAACCACATATGCCATCGTGTACTTTTGTTAAAGCGGTTAAAGCTTCCTCTTGGTTAAGACATCATAGTTGTTAGCACTTGGATTTAGCACCCTGTTGAATGTGGAATTCAACAATCTAGTGTAACATGGGAATGATCTCAAAAGTATGAATACTTGGATAAGACAAAACCTTCAGAGATAGGTTGTCTTCCTATGATGGTTATCACCTAATCTACAGATTTCTTTCGAGGGAAAAGGGGTAAAAAGATAACATAAAAATGAAATAATATATCTCTATGGTGATGCACCTAATTGAAATAAGATAATGAAAACTGGAAATTCAACACTTGACATCAACCAGTAAGAAGTGAACATGTACAATCCATTACAGTGTATTATTGCATAAGTATTTCACTAAAAGGCCTGAACACTAAAACTAGCTCAAGGAAGGTAAACTTCATAGTCAACAAGTAAAAAGCATCCTTTTGACACAATTAGTGACCTGCTCTAACACATTATTTGCAGAAGGTATAAATTAAGAGATAAAGCCATAAGGAAATTATGAAATCTTTCACAAATAGCTTGATCAAATCTTTACACATACACTAAACTGCAAAGAATGAAAAAACAAATAATTCATTACCAGAACTAGCCAAGGTATTCTTTTGTGTTCAATATCTCCAAAAAGTTATAAAGCATACTCCATCTAAGAAAGGATTGCAAAGAACCACTAACTCCAGAAATTGCATAGCTAGAATTGAACTCAAAATGAGTTACAAAAATGAATATATCACAACACCAAGTGGTTGCACCAAAAACAGAGCCATAACCACCTTGGTTCGGATGCCCAAGAAAATCCTAGAAAAAAGGCTCTAGATCCCTCACAAAAATCTCTCTAATATGTGAGAAGGAATGATTTTGACCATAACAAACAATTAAAACTGCCAACAAGGTGCAATAATGACCCTAGAAACATGGAAAGATGTTTCCAAACTGAAAATACCTCTCAAATATTCTCTCCATTTGTTTGCAAACCGCTTTTAACCACCCTATATGCTCTCAAAACATGAAGACTTTCAACAAAGCTCATAAAAGTGCTAAAGCTACGCACCTTTTTTTTGCATTAAAATAGCCACATGACTTAACGATTTATAATATCACCATTATAGTCAATGTGCTTTACATTCAATTCAAATGCAAAAAATAAAAGGGAGCATAGTTGATCCTTAAATGCAAATAAGGTGAAGGTATAAGTCAAGGTTTATATTTCATATACATTAGGCATAAAACTCAAAGACTCAACCCACAATATATATTAATTGATGCATATTTTAAAAAAATGAAGTGATAAAATGCCAAATTTTGGTCGGTTAACGATTAGGGCAAGGAAACCCTAAAAGCAAAAAACTAAGGCAAACTCATTCATTCCTTCATTTTTACATTTTCTCTTTGTTGGAGCACCGCCATGATTCATGCACAGGTGAAGAATTTTGAAGCTAAGCACTGAGGACTCCTTGCTCGAGCTGAAACAAGTAAGACTTAGTTGATCATTTTAACCGCTATAAATGAGGCTCTTTATTTTTTAGCATGAATTTTGCATTTGATTTGTTGTCAGCCATGATTAAATCTCTATTGCCATATTCATGTGAGTATTTTTTGAAACACCCACTCATCACGCATTCTGGGGTTGTGCCTTTATGTGACAAAACTATGATATGCTTTGAAGAGTAAAACCCTCATACATAGTTGTTTCCTACTGCTATTATGAGATCTGCCACTTTTATGTGCTCGAATCCATTCATCCTTTAGATACATATTGTCTTTGTCTTTCAACTATTTGAGCTCTTTTTCATGTGCTCATTATTCATTGATAATCTTAGTAGATTTACCCAATGTCTTTCTATAGTGAAAATGACGGTATCACACCATTAAACTTACAACCCTTTTACCTAGCAGTGGGTATCTTGTGGGTTTTTATTAAACTTACTGCTTTTAGCTGCCTTGTAATTCTCCTGTGAGGCCATGGTTTCTGCGTTCTGGGAGAAAACCCCACCTGGATTATGTCATCTATCTGTTTTGAAGGTCGTGATCAGGGTATTGTATATATTTCATTTCCTTTTGTATTTTGAGTCTTTATTTCTTCTCTTTTTGCTGCGAAGTTTGCATACCAAAACCCCTACAAAAAAAGGTAAGCCTACTGTGAACTGAACCTTGGTTTGTAAGCTGATGGTTTCACCTCCGTTGTCTGTAAATAGAAAGCTGCATTTGAACTCTCAATATGTTATTGTCACTCGGCTCCAAAGATTTCATAAGCAATTTGATAATATCATGGCATTTTCTGTAGACCACTCTCTGTGACTTTTCATTTTACTTCCCTTGGACTTAAAAATCCCCCTTTTCTGGGTCAAAATTTTTAGGTATTTCATTTTCTGGGTAACTCTCCTTCTACTAGTACAAGCAATAGAAAATTGCATCCAACATCCCTTGAAGCACCTTCATATTTACCGTTAACATTTCCTCATTGTTAAAATCTTGTTCCAGGCTGACATCTATGCATTTAGATCTGTCAATTGCTATTTTTCAGCATTCATTAGCCTCACTAAATTTCATTGGAAATCTCTAACTGATAATGAAAACATACCTTACTTTGTTATCCATTTTTTGAAGCAATGATTAAATCTTTTTCTGTGTTATGTGCCTTAGTGTTACACAACATTTTCACATACTTGGACTGCTTTTGGTATAAGTGACTGCTCCATTTGAGGTATCTCCAGTATCCAACAAACAATGCATTTCCCATGCTATCTTTAACGAAACTCATTCCACCAGTACTGTGCATAATTTAACGCTGGGATAATAGTTTCTACTCTATTCACTTTCATTATTCAGTTTAAAGCTGACTGGAGGAAAATGCTTTTAGTCCATTGTTACCCAAAAGCTATCACTCTATATCAAAACAAAATTGCCCCTTACTCATGTACGCTTATTATGTTCTAGCTTTATAATTTTCACATTTATTGCACTTCATGCAACTTGTGCACCTGGGCTATCTTCTTATCCAAGATTGTTTTTCAAGAATTGATAGTCCTATTCAAACAATCTGCCTCCCTGTTTTGTATCTGGGGATTTATTATACCATTTTTCTTTACTTTGCAGTTATCAAAATCTTCACTTTCTGACATTTACATATAATTCTCCTTGAGACTACTTCTCATGTTTTGAATGTCAATCATATTCATTTCCTAATTTCATTACTCTGTTCTGCAATGATTATGCAATCTGATATTTTCCCCTTTAAATTGTGATCTCTTATGATGGATGCCTTCTATGATTTAAGTTTTAAGTTTTCCTATGAGTATCAATTCTCAAGAAAACTCTGTTGTGCCATGACTGTCATTTGAAGGTTGAAAATATGAATTACCATTTATGATCAAATTTTTGTTATGAATCATCTTTTAAGGATTGTCTCTTATGACATTGCGTAAGTGTCATTTGATGAAATCACATCAGCATCCCTTAACATACAAGTGATTGTACCTTTCATAAAAAAAAACATGGCTTTTATAACATATGCACATATAAATGTTGCATCCACATGGAATAAATTGATTTGATACAAAGAAATGCACATTCTTTTATGATTTTCCTTAAATAAGTACATGTCACTTATGATAGTTAAAAACGTTCCACTGTCACAAATGATGTGAACTCATTTGAGTAAGTTATAAAAAGATGAATTGCTGAGTGAGTATCTTTCAATGCCTCTTTAAAGTACAAAAGGGTAGAATGCCGAGCTCAACCCTTGTGGGAGCCACATTTTTTCCCACGTGCTGAAACTTGATGAAATGGTTACATCTTCTTCCCTGTATCTACACATGAAACAAACAGTTAGAAAAACATATGCATATGTCTGAAGTCTTAATAGTTTCCTTTCTCTCTTTTCTCTGAATATGAGCAGTTTATAGCTTGTTTAATGCATATAAAGGGCAGTCTATACACTGATTGGTGGATGTGTATGTAGTGTTAGAGACCGTCATTATTTAGAGCTTTGCTATAACCCATTGCAATTCTTTTAGATGCAGGACATGGAAACTGGAAGCTCCAGAGGACACAAAGCAAGCAACTTGGAGCTGAGGATCATGCAGGACAACAAACCTAGACCAGTCATTAGGCAATCACTGGCCTCTTCCTCTATATATGCATTTTATTTCTTTCAATCCATTTGTGTATATATTGTACTTTACTTCCATTGGATAAGCTCTATCTCACGACTTGTGTGAGATAGATTTGAACTCTTGAATCAATAAATATTTTCTTTCAGTAATATTTGTGTAAATATTTTCAATATTGTATGCATTTGTATAAATGCAACAATCTATTACTGAAAATAAAATCTTCTTGATTCTTACGTTTATACACCCGAATGCAATATAGGGAAGACTAATATGAAATGCACCTCATTGTCAGTTTGAAAACACTTTAAATTCACTTAACTTGATCTGAAATAAAAATGATTAACATTAGTACTATTCTTTCAATGCTTTGGCAGTAAAGGGTATCACCTAGGATCATGAATTTTTAAGGTTCAAGGTTATATCAGATGGGAGGGTTCCTCTGCTTAGGTAGGTGAATATGTCATTATACCATGGGGATCCAGGACCAACAATGACACACGTGAATTCATATTTAGGGATTTCAAAAGTCGATACGAGAAGTTATTCTACCAAGAATTCGCATTGGAGGACATTGTTCGACATGTCTAACAATGATCTGATTGTTTCCATGGAATTTTCTCCTTTATTGTTCATGCGAGGAATCTACTCAAAAGTTATGTCAATGAAAAGGTCCTTGATATTTTCCACCATCTTTTTGTAAGGAGTGAGCTTGTCAGCCTTAGTTTGATAGTCGTCATTGAATTGGTTGATAACCAACTGTGAGTCTCCATAGACTTTCATCTATTGTATCTGCCACTAAACTGGTATCCTTAGACCTGTGATTAGGGCTTCATACTCAACGATGTTGTTAGTACATGGGAATAATAGCCTATATGAATTTGGAATGCAATCACCTTGAGGGGTGATGAAAAGAATACTTGTTCCTGTTCCATGTTGGGTGAATGATCCATCAAAGTACATTTTCCACTGAGTTGTGAGATTAATAAGGAAAACTGATTCATCAGGGAACTTAGATATCAAGGGGTTCTCTGCATAGATAGGTGCCTCTACTAGTTGGTCTGTGATCACTTATCCTTTGATTGCCTTGCGCTCCACATACTCTATGTCAAATTTAGTTAAGATCATTTCCCATTTGGTCATTCACCTAGTAAGAGTTGCTTTGGATAATAGGTATTTCAATGGGTTGATCTTCGCAATAAGTTTGATTTGATGTGACAACATGTAGTGCCTAAATTTTTGTGAAGATAAAACCACTGCTAGGCATGCTTTCTCAATGGGTGAATAGTTCATCTCATAGCCCACTAAGGTCCTGCTGATGTAATTGTAGACATCCAAATTTGACCACTCCCGTATGACCAAATTCATAACCTTTATTTGTCTATTCCCCATCAATATTGATTAAATGATTTATTTAACTAATGTTTCCCCTTTTCCGTAAGTTTCTAAAGTATTTAATTTAATAATTAAATACTTTACCTTTCATCCTTTCCTCTTTAAATTAAATAAATACATCAATTTATTTAAATTAGTCATTTAGCCTTTTGAATTTAAATCAATTTTAAATTCCCTCTTTCCTCTCTCCTTGTCACATCCTCCATAACCCTCTTCTAATCTAGATTAGTTTAATTAATCCATGATTAGGATGTGCACACCCTTAATTAGGATTAATGTCACATCCTCCATATTTTTCCACTTGCATCTAATCCTTCATTAATCTTCTTAATCACTTGTTTGCACAACTTTAATCTAATCCTCATGCCATTTCAGGTATGTCCTCCAAGTCAACCTTTCATAAATACTTTCTTCATTTGGCCTTGACCTCTTCCACATGTGAATTAAAAATTCACATTTATTATTTCAATGCTCCCCTCTTCCCCATGAAGGTTGTTGGGAAATTCTAAATCCTCTCATAAGTCACATCACTCACATGGGAAAAGGACTTACTTTATGAGGACCTTGTCTTATCCTCAAGGTACTTCCAATCATGTGAATTTAAAATTCACATTTATTTCCCCAACCACTTCTCTCTTCCCCGTGATGATTAGTGAGGAATTCTAAAATTCCTCACTTGTCACCATCCTTCCACATGGGGACAAGAACTTCCTTTTTGAGGAAATCTTCCCCTAATCCCAAGGTACTTGCAAGTACCTCCACCTCACATGTCCTCTCTCTACCTCACATGTCATTTTTCCACATCCCTTTCCAAATGGCAAGATGTGAGGGGTTGTGAGTCCTCAACTCACCACAACCCTCCATCTTGCCCATGTTGGCTAAATCCTAGCCGTTCAATCCTCTAGAGATCTTTCCCCTAAAATAGAGGATTTGGTCTAATTTTTCACACAACACACTCATTGAATCCTTCTATCAAGCCTTCAAGTAATTCAACCCTCAAGCACTTGCATTCTTATCCACCATTGTTGCATGCTTCAAGCTTCCATTGCATTCATTTCATACATCTATCAAAATACCCACTTCCATCTTTGCATTCTCCATCCAAATTAGATAATTTTGCATATCATTTTAACTCATTTGCCATCAAGGAGCGCACATATAATATACATCAAAGGGCCAACCAAAGGATCACTTGGACAAGGTATACTCTTGCTTTCATCTTTGTTTTGTTCAAGTTAAACTAGGCTTATCTTGAGGTGGTGTTGTGTGTGTTTCTCCTTTGCATTTCTTTGTGTTTTGCACATTTTAGGGTAGGAAATCACGCTGCACATAGTAATAGATAGCCCTTTCCTTTCCATTTTCATCATGTTGTGCTAAAACAACTCCTAGTGCTGCTAATGTTGCTGAGATATATAGTGTAGATGTCTAAATTTGGACAATTAATTTATCCAAATTTATCCCCTTTAATTAACATCCTTAAATTCTTCTAATCCCTAAGGTATTTAATCAATAATACCTTATCTCTTTAATCCTCCTTCCATCAATTGAATTAAATAAATATTCCATTTATTTAATCCCCTTTATGTCACATCCTCCATCATTTTTATCTTATCTTAATCCTTCTTCTAATCCCATCATTAGGATGTGCACATGCCTAATCTTGGATTAGGATGTGTCACATCCTCCAACTTTTGCAAGTTGGCCTCTAATCCCTCTTAGCCACCTAACTATCCTCTAATCCTTCACTAACTAGCCTAATCAACCTCTCAAGGAATTTTTAATTCCTTTTATCCTTCCAAGGAATATTAAATTCCTTTTCTCTTCCCCATGTCCTTTATGACATGTGTCCTTAGTCAACCCTATTAAATGCTTTTCTTTTGGACAAGGCATCTCCTTCCCCATGTGAATTTTAATTCACTTTTTAATCCCCCATGCATTTAAGGAATTTTAAATTCCTTCTCTCATCCCCATAGGATATTTGAGGAATTTTTAATTCCTCACATGTCCTCTCACCCACATGGGGACAAGTACCTCCTTTATGAGGAGATCTTGTCCAATCCCAAGGTACTTTGTACCCCTCTCCATGTCATGTCCTTTTCCTTCCACCTCATGTCCACTTCACCTTTTAGGGCTATCTCATATGCCACATGTCAAGATGTGAGGGCTTGTGAGTTCTCAACTCACCTTAGCCCTACATCTTGGTATTTGGTGGATCAATCTCAACCGTCCATTTCCCCTAGGATTTCCCAAAAATCTTATAAATACCCCCTCTTTTCTCTCATTTTAGGGGAGATCATCTTGTGTAGCCAAACTCTTGCAGTTTTATTTCTCAATCCACACTTAACTTTTTTTCATGTTTCCAAGCATCATTTGCATCTCACATCACACATCTTGTGCCATCTAAGGAGCGTACACATCCAAGATCGAAGGGCCAACCAAAGGATCGACTCAACGCAAGGTATAAAGTTCCATTTTGTGGCTTTGTCTTGTTTTGTTTCTAACTTAGACTAATCTCGAAGTGTAGGTTGTTTTAGTTGCTTATTTGTGCTCTTTAATTTGTTGCTTGTTTTCTAACCACCTAATTCGACCTATCACATTTCTGGCACGCCCGGTGGGACCCACAAACGGGTCTATTTTCTTCACGTTTGCTATTTTTTGCATTTTTCAAGGTTCAGGTTGCAGAGTGGCGGACCGGGCCTAACAGAGTGGCGGATCTGTCCACGGTGGCAGATTGGGCCTAACAGGGTGGCGAATCTGTCCACAGTGGCGGACCGGGCCTAACAGGGTGGCGGATCTGTCCACAGTGGCGGACTGGGCCTAACAGGGTGGCGGATCTGTCCACAGTGGCAGACTGGGCCTAACAGGGTGGCGGATCTGTCCACAGTGGCGGACCGGGCCTAACAGAGTGGCGGATCTATCCAGAGTGGCGGACTGGGCCTAACACAGTGGCGGACCGGGCCTAACAGAGTTGCGGATCTGTCCACAGTGGCGGACCGGGCCTAACAGAGTGGCGGATCTGTCCTCCAGAAGGTAAAAATTTCCAATTTTTCCGAATTGTCTTTTGATAAATAGGAACATAGTTTAATTAAAGGGGTGTCAATAAACTTTGCTTGGCGTGCTTGGGAAGGCTATTTGACGTATCCAATCCCCTTGTGCCATTTGGCGATCCTGGGTGACGCGAAATCGTAGCTTTCCAAGTCTTTTTGAGTCACCCTTTTTTTTTCATTTTCTTAGTGGGACCTGCTTGGGGATTTCATCACCCCAAGGGACGATTCCAACCACGCGTACCGGCGGGGTATATAAATGGGGGAGAGCGAAAGCTGTACCCCAATCCAACCACGTTGTAATTGGCGAAGCGTCGGGATGACGTGAAGAGTTGGTCCGAGCCTTTAGTATATCGCTAAGGTTCCCGACTCACGCTTGTAACGGGTTGGTGTTCACGGTTTGGGCCTCACATACCGTGCGTATATCGAGGACTCCTTAGCAACTATGTTCATCCTAGAGTAGAAGAATTTGTTGGCCATACCCATCTCTACTAATCTTAGGGTTGTGTTGTCTGAATTGTCTTTCTCGTGCAAAACTAGTCATTATTAGTGTTTGCTATATTTTGGGTCCTTCGCCTTTGCCACCCATCAAAAAACCAAGCTTAAGTTTATCCTTTGGTGGACTTAACCTTATCTTTTAGCAAACCTGTCCTCGTGCTGTGGCAGATCTGTCCGAGTGCTGTGGCGGATCTGTCCTAGTGCAGTGGCGGATTGGTCCCAGTGCAGTGGCGGATCTGTCCTAGTAAAGTGGCGGATTGGTCTCAGTGCAGTGGCGGATTAGTCCCAGTGCTATGGCGGATTGGTCCCAGTGCAGTAGCGGATTGGTCCCAGTGCTGTGGCGGATTTGTCCCAGTGCTGTGGCGGATTGGTCCTAGTGCAGTGGCGGATTGGTCCCAGTGCAGTGGCGGATTGGTCCCAGTGCTGTAGCAGATTGGTCCCAGTCCTGTGGCGGACTGGTCCTAGTGCTGTGGCGGATAGGTCCTAGTGCAGTGGCGGATTGGTCCCAGTGCAGTGGCGGATTGGTCCCAGTGCTGTGGCGGATTGGTCCTAGTGCAGTGGCGGATTGGTCCTAGTGCAGTGGCGGATCTGTCCCAGTGCAGTGGCGGATTTGTCCTAGTGCAGTGGCGGACCTGTCCCAGTGCAGTGGCGGACCTGTCCTTATGCAGTGGCGGATTTGACCTTCTGCTCTTTCTTCTCGAGGTCCCCATTTCCACACCGTTTATCCGATTGACTCCGTTCAAAGGCAGTTCTTCTCACTTTTTCGTGCTCTTTCCGATGATATATACCACTTCATACTTTTGAGAAGTCGGCCAGGGCACCTTTTTCTTCATCATCTGCCTCCTTAAAGGCGGTATACCCTACCATTCTCTCTGTTTACTCGTTCTGAGTAAACATTCATCCATTTCACATATCCTTTCATCATTCCGAACTTTGGTTCCATCATTCCGATCATCCGTTTACTCGTTCCGAGTACACATTCATCCGTTTCAAACATCCTTTCATCATTCCGACCTCTTGTTCTGTCATTCTGATCATCCGTTTACTCGTTCCGAGTAAATATTCATCCATTCAACATATCCCTTTATCATTCTGAACTCTCGTTCTGTCATTTTGATCATCCATTTCACACCTCCTTTCATCCTTTTGAACTCTCGTCCTATCATTCTAATCATTTGTTTGCTCATCCCGAGCAGACGTTCATCCATTTCTATCATCCATTCCTCCAATCGAATCATCCAAATCCCCTGAACTTCATCTCGGGTTATTATCCAAATTGACTGAAGTGTCTGATCTGATCATCATCATTAACATCCTCTTAGGATTGTCATCCATCCTAAGTTAATCATCATCGTTGGCCCAATCAATTCACCTTCAATCTCAAGGTGGATTCGGTGCTGCAATCATCCATTTATCCTTTAATCCAATCAATCAGTATCCTAAGTCATCTAAGATAATCTTTGAACGGGATTTGTAGTCTCTTTCATCATCCGTCAGTCGATCTTATCAATCAGTCATCGATCAATCCAATCCAGTCCAATCCAATCCAATCCAATCCAATCCAATCGCATCCCTATCCAATCACCTTCGACCCAATCAATCAACTTCCATCTCGAAGTAGATTCGGTGTCGTAATCATCCTTTGATCATCCAATCCAATTGTCAGAATCAATCCCATCCAATCATCCAATCATCCTAATCTGAGCTTTAATCCAATCCCGATCTAAGCTTGTCCTAGAATCTCGACTTGGGCTTTTGTCCATTTCCATCCAAAAACCTTCATCCATCCTCTTTATCCTTTCACCATCATGAATCCTTATCCTCCATCAATAGTGGTCAAGGGAAACCCTAATTACATCGATGATGATAATGAAAGTCTTGTTGATCAAGAGGTATGCGACATAGATCCCCTTGACACTATCATTGCTAGTAAGCTTTCTCCACCCACTTTTCAAAATCCAATCACCCCATCAAGTTATCCCATCATGTCCTCATCTATGCCTAATCACACTCCTTATGCTACCTTTGACAAGGGATGTCCATCATATCCATCATATCCTTCATCTACGTCATCCCCTTATCCTAGTTTTCCGTCACCATACCCCTCTCTTGATCCCCCATCCACATCCTCTTATCTCCATCCTTCATCCACATTTACCCATTACCCTAATCTTCCATACCAATCCGCTCAGCCTAATCCTACATTCACACCTTCCTATCCTAGTCAAACACACCCACCAACTTACCCTAATCTGACATCCGCAGTTCCCTATCTCCATCCACCACCTCAATCTTCTCATCCTAATCCACCATCCCCATACCCTTACTACAATCCACCACCCGCGTCCTTGTGTCCTAATTCACCATGCCAATACCCCTATCTTAACCCTTCACCTAATCTCCCATCTATTCCCAGTCCTGCATCTAATCCCATTCCCCTATCTAATCCTAGCCCACCAATCCCTAGTCCTAATCCTAGTAAACTAATCCATAAACCTTCATCCACTCCCACCTCGCCATCTCAGCCTAGCATATCCAAGTTTCTCCAAGGACTTATAACAGAGAAGACATCCCCCACTCCACACATTGCAGTCGTGGAACCATGCCATCCCAGCCCATCATCCATGGTCGTTAGTGACGAGACCCTTCTCCATCCAACACCTATCATTGATGATACCATCACATCCTCTAAATCCCTTGAACCCCCATCTCCTACCATCACATCCTCTGAATCCGTTGAACCCCCATCTCCTACCATCACGTCCTCTGAATCCACTGAGTCCCCATCTCCTACCATCACATCCTCTGAATCCACTGAGTCCCCATCTCCTACCATCACGTTCTCTGAATCCACTGAGTCGCCATCTCCTACCATCACATCCCTTGAATCTATTGAGTCCCCATCCCCTACCATCACATCTACCAAATCCATTAAACATCCACTCCCTACTCCAAGAGTCATCGAATCCATCGAAGACACCCAAATCCAATCCACTCCTCCCACTCCTAGTAGCACCAAAATCCATTCTGATGACTGCATCGAATCCTCCATCCTTCCATCTTCCCCACTTGTAGAGTCCCCCCATGACTCCATTATCATACCTCCCGCACATGATGAGTCATGCCAAGAGCCTGATCCAAAGCATGCCAACATATCCCCTCCTCCAGATCAAGATCCTACCATCCCATCTAGTCTACCACAAGATCACAGTCACCCATCCATTCCATCCCATGATCCTCTTGACATTCAATATTCCACCGCTCCATCTCCATCTCCATCTCCATCGCATGAGTCCACTACCACAAAATCCAATCCTATCATATCCCCTACTCCCTCTCCAGATACAACCCATCCAAATGTTGCTATCCCATCATCTCCTTCTCAGGATCCCCCATCATCGCCTAAAAATACTATCCCAACACCGCTTGCATATCCCCTTGGTACTCTCACATTCTTCCATGGTGGCCTCCTTGTAGAAGAAAAACACAGTGTATATACTACCCATCATCCCCCGCCTAATAATGGACTCGCATCATGTTTTCAAAATAATAAAAATCCTATCATGGATCGAATGCTCAAGAACATGAACTATCAAGGAAAAGGTCTAGGCCTTCACGAGCAAGGTATTTTAGAGCCCATCCAAGTCAAAGAACAAATCTGCATGCAAGGTCTTGGATCTATTCCCCAAGACTCACAATCTAAACATGTTGGTACAACCTCTAGACGTCCTCAACAAGCCTTCTCCAAAAGAATTTATGGCTTTTCCCATCGCTCCACCAAATCATATACTGCCATCCCTCCTCCTCTATCGTATCACCTCGAAACAACCATCCATATTCCTCCTTCATCTGCTCCATCCATTTTGGGTCCTTACATCCCTCCATCCACCATCTCTCATCCTTCATCTACTCCATCCATCTTGGGTCCGTATATCCCAAGATCACCTCCTCCATCTCATTCGCTCATCCATCCAACACCTATACATGTCATCCATCATAAACATCCCTCTCGCATATCCCGTAATCAGGATCAACAAAGGCACATACCTAAATATCCCCCATCTACACGTAATCCCCATACTCCTACCTCCATTGCTCCAAATCATCCATCTCCTCACACCCATCCCATTGCTAGTACGAGCACTTTGGATGCCAAAGTAAAAATGCATAAATTCAAACATCCACATGAATCCAACGCTTCATGTGTCCCCTCTAAAAGACATGGTAAAGAAAAGAAAAACAAAATCCCAAATCAAAGTGAAATCTATAGCTCGCAAAGAGCCAGCAAAGCAAAGATCAAAACCGTGTGGATCCTAAAGAAAAAAGATGCAATGCCATCAAATGAAAAAGTTGCAAGAAAATCCAAAGTTGCTAATCCAAACGCTAACCATACACCCCTTTCATCTCCTAAATCTGTTTTGGGTCCCTATGTCCCAAAATTTGCTATTCCATCTCCTCCATTATCCCCACATTCTCCATCCATTAGTCCCCTTATCTTTTCACATCCGTCACCACATGTGCCAATGTTGGTCCTGAACTCATCTCCCCATCACGTATCCCCCCCCTCATTCTATCCATACCATTTCCAACATCCCACCCATTATCCCCCGTATCTTCCCCATCAAATCCCTCTCATTCATCCTCTAGCATAATCCATTTATCCTAAGGTTGTACCAACATCTAATAGTCGGTTCGAACATGAGCTCTCAATACCTCGTATAGAACCTGATGCTTGAGTCCTTCATCCATATACTTATTGCATGTCTTCTAAATCCACTTATTCGCCTCCCTATCCTTATCCATCTCCTTCCGCATACTATCCACAAAGTCCAAAAATCCAAAAGGTCAAAAAATCCAAAAAGTCCAAAAAATCCAAAAAGTCCAAAAGATCCAAAAAAATAAAATAGTAAAGAGAAATAATCCGTCCAATGGTGAAAACTTGGAAAACAAGCACCTTGGATAAGTACCATGATGAAAACTTGGCAAACAGGCATCATGCGTAAATCCCCATCTGCACTTGGGGGCAATTTCCTGGTTTGCATTCCCTCCATCCACTATGCTTCCTGCTACACTTTCGGCTATGCACCCATCTTATTGCTATACATCATTTTCGTCCACCCCCTCCATCCTATCGAGCTTATACATCCTTCTTGGCATATCTCATTTATCCCAATCCTTCCATCCTCCTTGTGATCTTGATAACAATGGGGCAAACATATAAGCATGCTTTGGACACCTCTTAGCATACCTTCCCCTCATCCACACACTATCCCAATCCTCATTCGCACTCGTCTATCTTCCTTATCCACCCGTCATTTGCCCTCAATCTCCCTTCCTTATCCATGCATCCTATCTTCATCCATCTCACTCTTTTATCTTCCCATCCACTTGTCTTCCATCCTTCATTCCTCCCCGCACATGACATATCTAGAGTGGGGGCATCTATCTTCCTTGGTGATACAGTCCTTGGAGACATCGTGCATTCCATCAGAACAATCCCTTCCATCTCCCCATCCTTATCTTCTACTCGCTCCCCACAATCCTTTTAACCTCCCTATCCTTATCCCCCTACCCGTCCATCATAACATCCCTCCCCTCTCCCCATCCCTATCTTCCTATCCTTCCATCATGGCATCCATTCTCACCCAAATCCTTATCCCTCTATCCAATCCACCCAAATAATCCTTTTCCTCCCCCCATCCTCGACCCTCATCCCATCTCATAATCCCTTGTCATTGGTACCTAGCTATAGGCTTTCCCCCACAGAATCCAATGTCATTTATCTTATCACCATCACTTTTGCTTCTTTTGCACATCTTTTCCATCATATCATCCGCCCACTTCATCTTTGATTATTTGGCTAACTATCCCATCCCTGAACTTTGTGATCACCATCATCCTCCAATCCAATCCAACAGGTCTATCTTGTCCCATCGTGTCGGTCCAATCATTTTATCCCCTTACCTAGGGTTATCTCATCATCTTTCATCCATCATTTGTCTTTGGCCTTTTGTCGAACTACGTCACCCCTGCGCTTTCACGTAGGCAAGGTCGATCATTTGATCTGCCCCCGGGGTTCCATCCATCATCGATCTATACTGTCCACTTTTCTCCTGTTCTCCATCCTATCTCGGTCATCCGTCAAAATCTCCATCATGGTCTGTCGTCAGCCTTTTGTTGAACTACGAGGGCTCTGTTCTTCCACATAGGCAAGGCTAATCTTTGATCGGCCCCTGAGCCCCTAGGTCACTAGGATGTGTTAGTCTCTTGTCTTGTGTCAGTCTTGTGTCATGTCTCTCGTGTCACGTCGTCTGGCTATGCCCTTATCTAGCTGGATCTTAACAAACGAGATTCACTTGTATCATCAAATCCAATCGGTTCTGAATATCCTGCGTCATATCAATCTTTTAATTTAGTATCCATCATCGGTCTCAACAGGATGCATCCTTCCTCACAGACCTCATCAATCCCACCCATCCCCTTGATTGATCCTATGGCAAAGGACATTTTAAATTGATTGTGATCTTTTGATGCTTTTGGCTTTTGTTTATCATTTGAGCTCCCTATCATCACTTGTCATGGTCACCTTGATCCATCATATCATGGTGTGCTTTGACTCGTCACCATAGGGGTGTATCTTGATCTTTTGTTTGTCTTCTCGGTTGTCCCACGTAGTACCCACCAAGATCCCTGAGGTCTTGTGTTACGCTGGGGCATCCTTGTGTGCTTGTGGTTATCCCAATACCTGGCCCGACCAAGGTCATCATGACTTTGGGGTGTTGGGATAGCCTTCTTGTTTGTTATGTTTGTTTTTTGCATTAGACACTAATCCGCCTTGGTTCTTCATACCCTGGCGTCTTGTGTCTTATGCTATAGCAAAAATCAGTGCTCCGACGATGGCAAATTGCATTTAGATTGCATTTCATCTCTCATCCTCAAATCCCCCCCATCCATTCATCCTTCATCACGCTCCCCTCCCAATCCTCCATTGCATTGCATCATCTTCGTCAACTCCCCTTGCATCATCTCATCCATTTCGAGAGCCCACCCGTGTTCTCTTGAACCCGCATGTCCTCTCGAGGGGGCATCCTTCTTCCCTAACTTTCATCTTTCCCCCCATCATCTTCCTTCCTAGTCACTCCTTTGAATGACTGGGGCATCTTTTCCAATCTAACCATCTTCTTCTAGGATCTATGTTTTAATATTCTTTGAAATGATGCTACTTCGTAACACCATCTCAAAGAGGGGCAAAATGTAGATGTCTAAATTTGGACACTTAATTTATCCAAATTTATCCCCTTTAATTAACATCCTTAAGTTCTTCTAATCCCTAAGGTATTTAATCAATAATACCTTATCTCTTTAATCCTCCTTCCATCAATTGAATTAAATAAATATTCCATTTATTTAATCCCCTTTATGTCACATCCTCCATCATTTTTATCTTATCTTAATCCTTCTTCTAATCCCATCATTAGGATGTGCACATGCCTAATCTTGGATTAGGATGTGTCACATCCTCCAACTTTTGCAAGTTGGCCTCTAATCCCTCTTAGCCACCTAACCCTCTAATCCTTCACTAACTAGCCTAATCAACCTCTCAAGGAATTTTAATTCCTTTTATCCCTTCCAAGGAATATTAAATTCCTTTTCTTTTCCCCATGTCCTTTATGACATGTGTCCTTAGTCAACCCTATTAAATGCTTTTCTTTTGACAAGGCATCTCCTTCCCCAT
The DNA here is from genome assembly GCA_007258455.2 of Sequoia sempervirens. NCBI lineage: Eukaryota > Viridiplantae > Streptophyta > Pinopsida > Cupressales > Cupressaceae > Sequoia > Sequoia sempervirens. Next base: position 60,766 of record VDFB02322876.1, read on the forward strand.
GATTTTTAATTCACTTTTTAATCCCCAATGCATTTAAGGAATTTTAAATTCCTTCTCTCATCCCCATAAGGATATTTGAGGAATTTTAATTCCTCATGTCCTCTCACCCACATGGGGAAGTACCTCCTTTTATGAGGAGATCTTGTCCAATCCCAAGGTACTTTGTACCCCTCTCCATGTCATGTCCTTTTCCTTCCACCTCATGTCCACTTCACCTTTTAGGGCTATCTCATATGCCACATGTCAAGATGTGAGGGCTTGTGAGTTCTCAACTCACCTTAGCCCTACATCTTGGTATTTTGTGGATCAATCTCAACCGTCCATTTCCCCTAGGATTTCCCAAAAATCTTATAAATACCCCCTCTTTTCTCTCATTTTAGGGGAGATCATCTTGTGTAGCCAAACTCTTGCAGTTTTATTTCTCAATCCACACTTAACTTTTTTTCATGTTTCCAAGCATCATTTGCATCTCACATCACACATCTTGTGCCATCTAAGGAGCGTACACATCCAAGATCGAAGGGCCAACCAAAGGATCGACTCAACGCAAGGTATAAAGTTCCATTTCGTGGCTTTGTCTTGTTTTGTTTCTAACTTAGGCTAATCTCGAAGTGTAGGTTGTTTTAGTTGCTTATTTGTGCTCTTTAATTTGTTGCTTGTTTTCTAACCACCTAATTCGACCTATCACATATAGGTTTAAAGGTTTATTCAGTATTGACGACATGAGCACTAGAGGTGTTAGTAGATAGTCTTTGATCTACTAGAAAGCTTTATCACACTTCTCATCCCACTTGTAAGTTATTCCTTTATGGATAAGATGTGAAAAGGGGTGGATTTTGTCTGATAGTTGCGCTATGAGCCTTTTGATGAATTGTAATCTTCCTTGTAACCCTCTCATCTATTTTAGTGTTTGCGGTGGTTCCATGTCAAGGATGGATTTTACCTTTGTTGGATCAATTTCTATCCCTCTTTGCAAGACGATATAGCCAAGAAGTTTCCCTGATGTAACCCCAAAGACACTTTTTGGATTCAGCCATACCTTATACTCTTCAAGTTTGTCGAAGATGGGTCCTAAGACTTGTATGTGCTCACTTCTTTTATTTGATTTTTCCAAAATATCATCCACATAATCTTCAACTATTTTGTGGATCATGTCGTGAAAGATGAGGGTCATTTCTCTTTGATAGGTTTCATTTGCATTCTTTAACCAAAATGGCACCGTGTTCCAACAATATGTTCCCCATGGACAAGTGAATGTAGTTTTGTGTTGATATTCCTTGACAATCATGATTTGATTATAGCCTGAAAAACCATTCATGAGTGATAGAATTTCATGCCCAGCTGTTAAGTCTATAATGAGGTCGATGTTAGGAAGAGGGAAATCATCCTTTGGGTATGCCTTGTTTAGGTCTCTAAAATCTATGCATATTTTGATGCCCCCAGTGGGTTTGGAGACTAGTACCAAGTTTGAAACCCACTTAGGATAATCTATTAGTTGAATGAATCCAATGTCAAGAAGCTTTTGTAACTCTAGTTTCACCAAGAGTGTTATTTGAGGGCGCATCTTCCTTAATTTACGATTCACTAGCTTGGCTTTAAGATAAACTACTAAGTGATGAACAACTACTTTTGGATCGAGCCCTGGCATATCTATGTATGACCATGTAAAGTTAACTCTTCACTCTTTTAGGAATGCTACTAGGTTCTTTAGTTCTTCATCCAATAAGGATTCAACATAGAAAGTGATCTTGGGTGCCTCTTTTGTTCCCACATTGACTAGAGTGGCCTTTTCTGCTAGCATGGTTGATTTCTTTGGATGTATTGCACTAAGGGGGAGATTGAATTCTTCATCCTTGGGTGCCTCAGAGAGGTTTTCACCTTTGGATACATCCTTTTTTTTTTTTACTATTTTAGGATCAAAATGTGCCACAGTGTGGTTTCCACTCAAGGATATGCATGTTAGTTGCATTTCATCAATTTTGTGGCTGAAGGATTCAATCGTCTCCTCGTAGTAGACCCCTATGTCTAGCTCAATGTCAAAACCCACTTTGTGATCTACCCATGGTAAATTGTCATGGAGTCCCATGAATTATGAGATCACTTCATTGTTTTCTAATAAATCTAGAATCGGTGGTCCTTGTTGGTCCATGTCAACGAGTTGTGGGTATACTAGGCGTATTTCAATCAGTTGTTTGCTTGGGGAAAATGATGTAATGGATATCATGAAAAGGGAGTTGTTCTCAAATAGGTCAACAACATCAAGGGGGAAGTTATCTAAGGTAGTGTCATGTGATGTAGGTAACCAATAGGAAGCCTCAGCTCATTTATCGGAAGTGCCTTTTCCAATAAGGGTGACCTTGCTACAACCTAGGCCAAGATTTTTTTGTTGTTTCTTAGGAACGATGGGTTCTAGCAAACCATAAGCATTTTGTCCTAACTTCTCATTCTTGTTATAACCCATTCCCTTCATTAGCCGCAAGCCTTTGTTATTATCTTCCATGGGAAGAGCAAGGACAAGGCGTTCATCCTAATAAAGGAGTTTAGAGATATCTTCCTCATTGACATCTTCTTGATTCAAATCCCCCCACTTGGTGAAGGTAGTAGTTGTCATCTTGATGGTTTCAATCTCTTTATTGCTAGATGTGGGTTTCCCATGAGATTGAGGAGAAAGAGGTAGCTCTCTTAAGACACATGTATTCTTCATTAGCTTATATTTCCCACAACCATCATCCTAGATCACAACTTTGATGTTAGGAATGTTTTGCACAATGGGTGTTTTCATTTATGAGGTAGATGCAAGGGATGATGGGTCAACAAATGAGGTAGAAGGTGTAGGCCCTTCGTCATTCTTGGGTATTTGGGGGATCTTATAGAACTTGGCCTCAAGATTCTTGCAATAGTAAAAAGGCTTAGGATCTCCATGGATAGCAATTTCGCTACCCTTGAACAAAAAATTTACACATTGATGATAGGTCAAGGCTACAACCTTTAGGGCATGGATCCAAGGTCGACCAAGTAGGATGTTGTAAGGAAGATCAAGGTCTAACACCTGGCATGCAGTTTCTTTGATGATAGGTCCCAATTGGATGGGTAATCCAATGATGCCTTATGATACCCATTCTTGGTCATCATATGCTCTGATGGCGGTACTCTTTGCTTTCTCAATAGTATCCTCTGAATAGCCCAAATTCTTGATCAATTGAAGGGTATAAATGTTTAGACCAGCACCTCCATCTACTAAAACTCTTTTGACTTTTTTCTTATGAATGATGACCTCAAGGTGTAAAGCATGGCTATGAGATGGTTGTGACGGTAGGTCTTGCTCTGAGAAGGTGAGAAGAAAATTAGTGATATCCCCCACCATAGCTTGAAATTGATCTGTATCAATATCCTTGGGGATGGATGACTCTGACAAAGCTTTCTCTAAGATTTCCCTATGCATGGAGGATAGCCTTCACAGTTCTAAGATTGAGATTTGTGTGGTGGTCTTCGTAAGCTAATCTAGGAGATTATACTTGCTAGGATTAGATGTTGGAAAACTAGGTTGTGTCCTAGATTAAGAAGGAACTCCTTGGATGGTAATTTTTCCACGTCGTGTGGTGACTTCACACTCTGCACTAGGTCCTTTGATGGTGGACAGTGATGACGCTATCACAAGAAGTGACCACGTTGGAGTAGGTATGTTGCACATTTGTGTAATCCTTAGCTTTTCCATTGTTGTTCCCTTTGTTATGATTTGGCATAGGGTTCTTGTATATCTTAAGATCTTGATTCCCAATTGGTACCTCAATAGATATGTTGGTGTTCTCTATGAGGTCTTGGATAATATTTTTGAGCTGCATGTAGTTTTTGTTTTGTGTCATTTGATTTTGTGAAAATCACAAAGATCGTTCTCGTTGTACTAGGATGGTTTATATTGGGGCTCTTGGTAGTTCTCAAAGTTGGGAAGTGTTATCAGATTTGAATCTACCAACTTCTTCATGATGGTTTCAATAGGTT
>VDFB02322877.1:0-28512 GCA_007258455.2 Sequoia sempervirens
TGTTACATCATTCTTCCTTTGTTATGTGTATTGATTTTCGACAATTGGGGACCATGCAAAGTGTTGGGGGCATTTAGGCTTCCCTTCCATGTTGACCCAATTTTTTATTTTTATTTTTCTTCTCGTGCATTTTTCATATGGTCTGATATAGTAGGGGGTTGATGACAGTTCATTTATATATTATTATTATACTTATCTATATTTATGAACAACTCTAACTCTGAAATATCAAATCTCCCATGTGTCCCTTATTCGTAATGTTATTGTTTCTCCGTACTTTTTTTGCTCTTTTATCTTTCATTCTTGCTTCATGATGTTGTGGTGCTCATGTTTTTTCCCTTGCATGTGTGACAAAATTACCACGGTTACATCCGCCATATCCCCGATTCACCACGCGACCATCCCCACGAGGAGCCATCATGTTACTTCACTTCAAATGTATCTCACAACAACCTCTCAAAATTTCAACAAGAATCCCTTAGGTATTTTTCCTTCATCAAGGGTTTAAAGAAAGAATTTGAAAAAAATTCCTCTAAGGAGGGAGCATCTTCTCCTACGGGTGAAGATTGACCCTCCCCTTGTGAGGGGACCTTCTTCCTTTCAAATTCATTGATAAAGTGAACATCTTTCAAAAGGATTCCTTGATTTTGAATTGATTTGCGAAAAACACTCTTACACTTTCTAAACCGGAAGGCCCCTTGAGGGACTCCTCTTTTTTGAAGGGTTCCCAAGGGACCCCTTTGAAAGTTCTTTTTCCTTCAATTTTTTGATTGTCTACGTGACTGTCTATTTGTTCGCCTGCGTGGCTACCTTTTGTTCTCTAACATGTTTTTGTCTGCGGATTAACATGTTACTTTGTAGGTGCGCCTGTGAAGCTGCTTTACATTCCGACTCTGCCGAGTCCCCTACATCGGGCTTCCTTCAAGAGAGAGTACCTGGGGGTACCTTCTTCGCAGATCCGAGGATCTATGAAGCACTTACATCCTGGAAGATTTTTCCATTGTTGGTCTACGGGCCTTCAGTGTACTTTGATCAACTCCATAGTTCCGAGGAGCTATGGAGTCCTTTGTTCAATCCTCCTCAGGAGAGTGCTTGTGGAGCCTTTTGCCTGCCCTACGCTTTCAAGCTCGCCATATTGCGGTCTGCTTCCTCGATGGTTTAGGTATACATTTCTAAACTCTTTGATCTACTTTACCAAACATTCATTGGTACTCATGCTTGCTAAAGTGGGGGGAAAATGTATAGGAGTGAATTTGCACCCCACTCGTAAATTCCCCTCTTACACCCTCTACTTTAGAAAAATCAAGCCCGACTAAGAAATTCCACATCACCTATCTGTAATGCATCCACTTGGCACTTGTCCTTTGTGTCGGTAGGGGAATTTCTATCGGAGATGCACATGCAGTGCGTGGATGTATGTGTGGCACGCTATTGTCCCTAACAAATTCCTTCCTCTATAATATGTAGAGACGCTATTGCCACTGCATGGAATGTCTCTCAAGGCTCTCGGCCGGACCAGAACGAATCTTTCCCTCCTAGATCCTCTTCAAATGCATATTTTTCACATCCATTCCATCTTCTACACACTTCTTCACAATTCTACATAAGAATTTGATCTTGTCACACAATCCTTGAGCTTTTACGCAACTTCTCTACATCGTCATGTTGAACTTTTACCACCAATTAGAGCTATGATTTGGTGTCCTGAGGAACTGTTTCTTTGTTGTTTTAGAAACATAGACCTTACCAAGCTTGCATCCTCCTTTACATGCTTGAGGGCACCTCGATTGAGAAGGTGATATTGATTCTTGTTTTACATAGTATAGTGTTATTGTTATTGTTTAGTTTTCTTTCCATTAGTTTCCTTATCGCATTTTCTATCGATCTATCTAGCTATCTGTGGAGGTGGAAACACTAAAGCAGGGGTTTGACTAAGGTAAACCCCTATACAACCCCAACATTTTTCCTTTCTTGGATGTGTGTAGGTACATGTTCGTGCAAAGCTTGTTGACGAACTAGACTTCTAAAGAGTTGTTCTTTACCACCTTCACTTCCATCATCTCCTATATTACTTTCTAGTCATCTTGTCTATTATGTTCATTATCATTCCAATTAGTATTTTAAACCTTAACTCCTAAGTAGTTAGTAGGTTTTTGCTCCTTTCACTATGCCTTTGTAGTTTCTAACTGTATGGACGCCAGCGTGTCGTGTTGTCGTCCCTGACCTACGTTGTTGTCCTTGGGTAGAGAGTTTTCTGAGGTACAGTTCGGGTTCCAAAAACCTGCTCATTTAGCCCCATTAAATCTCTTAGGTTAGTATAGTGACAAAAGTACTTGAGAGTGCTCTTCGTTCTTTATCCTTGACCTAAAAGCGTTTATCCAACTTGAGGTAGATTAGGGCAGCCCTCCGCTCTCGGCTCTTTGTGACCTGGAGCCTTGGTGTGGTTGGTCCCCCTCTTCTACAAAATGACAATTTAATCCCGTCATAATTTCTCAAAGTCAATTTTAGGAAAATGGCCAATTAGATTGATTTTTTATTCTATTCCATACCTTCCCAAACAATAATTATATTTTTTATAAGTATATACTTTTGATAAAAATGTTTGTTCAAGTGTCACTATCAATAGTGTCCCAAATCCCTTTATAGATTTCATAAGGGAAATCATTATCATTAGCCATAGTCATGACTATATTGTGCAAGTTGTCTATGGAAAGTGGTATGTTGTAAGCTAGTTATTGGATGGTTGAAAGATGTCGATGAACCACATCAAAATATTGTTTATCATTCTTGTGTAAGAGAAGGCTCTTAAGCTTAGATAACTTATGGTATCAAACAAAAGCTTTGAACAAAATATAGCAATTTTTATCTCCTTGACTTTTTACAAGAATAATTGCTTATTTATTTTGAAACTTAACATCTTTTTTGAATAGTTATAATTATTATTTTTGGTTATGAGTAAGGGTTGTAATAGATTCCCTCCCTCACTTAAAAAATAGTTCCTTAAAAAATAATTATACTAAATTTAAATATTTCTTATTTTATATTTGAAAAATTAAAGAAATAATTTTATTAAAAATAAACAAAATTGGGCATAAAAATATTTTTGAAAAATTATATTTCATTTTATTTGATTGTATTCACTAGAATTTATTTTGAGAAATTATATGATAGGATTGAATGGTCATTCGTTCTTGCTATGCTTAGTGATCTTGATTTTGTTTTAATTGCATCTATAAACTATCTAGATATTTTTTGTTGATGCTACCACTTATCATTTATTTAACAACACCCAATCTAATCAACTTGGACTCTTTTTATTGATTTTATGTTAAATTGTAACACATAAAATCAACCACCCTTATTCCAAAAGAAACAATTTGTTGAAAGGGTTAATGACGAGAGATGGGACCCTCACCTTGCTAATGTATGTGATGGGGACCCTCCTCCCCCATTTGCTACTATTTTTGTTCCATAGTAGCTTTATTTCTATGCTTTCCAATATGAATATTAGTCTCGTATGAACTTTAAAAATGTGATTTTATATCAACCCTTTTTTAATTATATAATATTATTTTTTATAAATGATAATTTAGACACATTAATTATATTTCATACTTATAAATTTTATTTTATTTTGGACATCAACATCATAAGCCTCCTTCCTTATTTAAATACTAGCCATGTAAAAATCATAGAACCACTTCGGAGACTAGTGTTAGCCCCTATCATGGAACCGCTATGGTAATTCCAGCGGCCCATATGCAGTCCACCCAGGCAGCTGCCACGTACGCTCAGTTCTTCTATCCCAGTTGTGCCATTGCCGCCGATCCTCAAAACCTTTTTTAACCTTTAGTGCCACGTGTTTGCGTTGCCTGGCACATCGCGTCCTGGCAACAGTCAGAGAAGAAAACAGCGAATTGCATATTCAACGGCAATCCGTGTGCGGCGGCTGGAATTCTTTGCGAAGAAGAGATCAAATGTAGGTACATCTCCTCTTTTGCCGTGGGCGTGGTATTCACAATGCACATCTCATCTTCTGCCGTCGGCGTGGTTGGTATTCATAATGCTCATCTCGTCTCTGATCTCAGAGTTTCCCGGGATAATCGTGTTTCGTTGATTCCGGTGTGGTAAAGGTAAGCGGAGAAATTCCTTTTTCTTCTTGCAATAATTGATATGATCAAAATTTGAAGAAAGAAAAGCATTATTTTTTGGCCGGGGGTGAAGGATTTTTGAGCTTTGAAACGCACGCAGTAAAGCTAAAATAAAGACTGAAAAACAAAAAAATGGAAACTTTTAGGGATTTTTAGGCCTTTTCTGCTTTCAAATACACGTAGTAAAGCTAAATTTGGTCTTTTCGAGAAGAAATTTCTGCATCGTTTTACAGAAATATTAATTTTAATGATTTTTACACTGGAAGGATTTGAGCTATTAGGCGATTTTTAGCTTGATTTACAGATATGTCAATTGCAAGGGTTTTGCATTCAATTAGTTGACGTGTAAAGATTGATGACATAGGATCCATCAGAGCATCAAACAGGGTTTTGTCGTTGCGTGTGCAAATGGCTGGCAATTTGCATTGTCTGTCGTTTCTAAATTGGTTTTTTCAGCCGTGTCCTTTGATCTCCAAGCAAGCGGAAAAAAACAGTGGATTGTGTCCGGTTTTTGGCTGGAATATCAATAAATGTCCGGCTCATTCTGGACAAGCGTCAGTCCAAGATTAGGAAAAACCAAAGCTTTCGCCCCTTGGAATTGTTATTATTGGAACAAAGTTGTTCATTTTCGTATCAAGTCTATCCATACCGCGTATAAGTATGATTGTTTACCTTTTAAAGCTATTATGTCTGGAGGCTTTAGGCGTAAAGATTTTTGAGTTTTAAAGGTGTTGGCTCTTACAAAGATTCGTCTGTGTGCATGTGCAGAGTTTTCTTTGGATATTTGCGACATCTGTGCATTTTCACTGAATATATAGTGAAAATAAAGGCTGGAGCATACAGCATACCTCAGCTGCTGCATGAATCATCTTATTTAGCTTAGATCTTGAAGCCAGGTGGTCGCGAGCTCGAAGCTCGCTATAGCAACTTAAAGTATTCAGATATTGTGAGACATATTCTGTATATATAGCAAAAGAAGGCCCAAAGTGCAAAGAAATACCGAAGCCCCTGGATCTTCAAGGCTGAAGGTTGCCAGTTCCCTTACTGTATTTTCTGTCTACTTCAAGCTAGAGATTTTCGGATGCTGTGACAAATATTCAGAGGGTATATAGCAAAAGAAGGCCTGGATTTCAAAGCATACCTGAAATTACCACATTCTCTGTCTCTGATTTGTGCCCGGAGGTCGCGAGTTTGAAACTCGCCCAAGCTATTTAAAGCACACCTGAGTTTGCTGCAGAGGTTGTAATCTCGAAACCCCGAGCAATTTAAAGCCTTCGGATGCTGCTGTGACGTAAATTCTCGCCCTCAAAAATGTGCCAGTTATCTGCGCGGCCGTTCTCCAGCACTCCTCTCTACGCCAGAGCATCATACAACAACAATCAGCAGCTATGGTTCGACATGAAAGTATTCTACATCAAACTGACCACATCAATGCTAAACAATCTCCCCGCTCCCGAATCTCTAACCGTTCATTGCTTACCTCGCAACAGCAATCGCATGGCGCTGGAGATCAACGGCCGGCGAATCCACCCTTCCTGTAGCGCATTCCTAACCCTGGAAAGAAGCCGCGCGGACGAAAACTCCTCTGATGAAGTCACCTACGTCTCCACCGACTCAATCCGCGTAACCGGCAATCTCTGCTTCCAAGTCTTCCTTCGCGACGAGCTTCTCATCTCCGGAATGCTGGAGAAAAAAACAATGGATCAAGCAATAACAACGGCAGAAGACATGAATGAAAAACTCTGGTCTCTGCAGTGCAGCTGCAAGCTCGAATACACATCAAAGTGGCCATTCCAGACGCTCTCCGTCCCATCCTTGGACGTCTTCGTTGCCGGCCGGATGTTAGGGTACCCGCTAATTTTAACGCAGAGCGTACAAATGATCCCGAAGAAAAAACGGCTCCGCCAAGGCAGCTCTCTCGACGTCATTCCCGAGGGCGACGAAACCGAAAACAAAGATTTTACAGAGACTTCCTCGGATTCTGACCTGGAACTGGACGAGTACTCTTGTTCAGATTCTTCGTCGTCTGGTTTTTTTGATAGCAGATCCGAGAGCAACAATGGCGGATGTGAGTTCGAGCCCGAGGACGACGACGACTCGTGGTTTAACTCGGGTTTAGGGTTTGGGCTTGGTCTTGGGCTTGGGGTGTTGGGGGTGGGGCTCCTAGTGAATTCTAAGCACATGAGAAAGCGTATTTTGTAATTAGAACATTTTAATTTAAGTGTTTGAACATCACACTGGTGAGAATAACTTCAAAGGCCTTTTCCCAATTTTGTTTTGTTTTCCCTCCGCAGTATGGGTAAAATATACTCCATATTGTAAAAATGTCTAAAAGAATGTTGGCCTCGATTTAGGTTCAATGATGAACATAAGTTTTTTGAACCTTACGGATTATAAATAAAGTTATTGGCGCAAGGGAAAAAACATGGCTTACGAAGTTAATTAAATAAATAATTTAATATAGATGAGTTAGGATTGGAAACAACAAATGTTAAATTGAATGTGGAAATTCAATGAATTTAAATGTGTGATATTTAGTTAATTTTTAACAAGAGAATATGTACAAGATATTATTTGAGTTAATTCATCATAGTAATGGATTTTTAAGGTTGTTTAGACGACTATCTTATACTTTACAAATTAAATATGTTTTGTTATAGTTTAGATTTATGTTTGTGAAATTGATCTTAGTGAGTGTGAAATAATTCATGTGGACTTAAATTTGTGTCGATGGAAATGAATTGGTAGAAAGTTGTTTGTTGAAACTTGTTCACCTTGACCTTATGATTATTTTCATATTGATTGGATTTGTTTTGAGTAAGTTATTTTGAAAACTATTTTGGCAACATCATGGTTAAAGCTTCAACAAAAGCAAAGGAAGGAATCAAATCACTCCTAAAATGAATCTTGATAAGGATGGTACAACAGTTGAGGAGATGGGTTCTACATATATTGAATCTATAATAGAAGAAAAAACCAATTTTAAGGATGATATTTTATCATTAAAGGAGGAGATGATAAACACGAGAGGATAAATCGTTGTATTATCAAAGAGAATTAAGTCCCTTTTGTATATGGAATCTAAGAGAGTAGTTCCACATCATAATATTTGGGAAAATGATATTTTTTCTAAGGAACAAAATGATTTTGGAATTGAATTATATTTGAAGATGGATCATCACCTAAATAATTCAATATCTAGCACTCATATGGGATCTTGGAACCTACCAATGAACAATATGAAACAAAGGAGAAGGAGAAGAAGAAGAAGAAGAAGAAGAAGAAGAAGAAGAAGAAGAAGAAGAAAAAGAATCAAAGGTTCCTACCTTAGTAAATCTACAAGCATAACTATAGATGTGTACTCATTAGTTCTTGGGGATGTGCCACAAGGATTACCTCCCAAAGTAGACCGTGATCATGTCATTCAAATAGTAATACAACACTATCCACCATACATCATCACCTCTTCCTTAAGGCTATACCCAAAGTTTAGAGAAATAAAAGAACACATTCAACACTAGTAGAAAGTACCTTTTAGTCTTAAGGATAACAAGAAAAATGCAGATAATATAGTGAGGAAGCAAGTGCTTCTCAATAAAATCTTAACACAAGCAAAGTTGCCTAACCTAGACATAGAGAAAAGATCCATCTTGGAGCATAATTTAATTTTCTATGCATGCATTCAAAGAATCTTACTCTTGGGACAACCATATAGTATCTCATTTGGAAGTGTTTGTCTATCAAAGTTGCCACATGGGAAGATGAAGATTTTATGCAAAAGCATCCACAATTGATATGCATTGAGGATGATGCTTGTGTGAAGAGGGTACATTTTGTACTACCTTAATCCTATATTGTGCATAGGGTTATGAGCAGTCAATTTGTGGCTACCCTAACTCTTAATTTAATTATAAAATCATTAATAGACTTGTATAGGTATTTAAGTCAGCTTGTGTAGCATCTAATGAAAAAGTATGGTATATATAAGAGGTAGAGGTTAGTTATTATCATCATATCGAGTATGTTTATATTGAAGTCAATTGGTATCTCCTGTTCATCACACACCAAAATATTGAGAGGGGCAATGAATCAGTATTCAAACAAATCTCAAACCCTCAAGAGAAAATTGAAACTTAATCTTTACAACATTAACAGAATCATGAAAGATCAACACAATGCACAACACCACATAACACCATATATGTGTGGTGTATGCATCCAAAAATGTCCTGATCAATATCGCATACCTGATTCGATTACTAACACCATTTCTACCCTGATTTGATGCATTTTCATATATTTAATTAAATAATGTTGATTGTTTAATTAAATTCATCATTTTCCTCTATTAATTGGATAATTAATGTTATTTGATTAATTCACCCTTTCTTACTAGTTTTTCATCCTATTTGATTAAATAATCCAAATTATTTAATTAAATCTCCCAAGTCTTCTCATTTGATTAAATAATGCAATTTATTTAATTAAATGTCCTAAATCCCACTTTGATTAAATGATTTTCTAATTATTTAATTAAAATTCCTAAATTCTCTCCACTTGTACAATTAAATAGTTTCTTAATTATTTAATTGATTAATTTCTTCTAATTCCTCCACTTTGAATTCAAATGTTTCCCTCCAAATGGAAATATCTTCTCCATCTCCCTAAAATCACGGGATTGCAATTGTCTCAATCAATTTGATCCCTTGATTAGAATCATTGATCCATGTCAATATTCAATCTCATCCACGGATTTGATATTTGATCCATGCCATTTCCTCTCATTGAAATGCATCAATTCATTAGTTAATTTGATCCTAGCCATTGATTCATCCAAAAAGCCTATAAATAGTCCTCATTTCTATGATAATTTCATTTGATATCCTTCTAGTAATTGCACTATAAAAATTTTCATACTCACCTTTGAGATCAAATCACCATTTGTGAATCATACCTCATTTAGCATCAAATCCACCATTAAAGCTTGGCATCAACAATGGATTAGGAAAGTGTTGAGCATTCCACATCAATCCAACACTAATCCCCCAATGGATGAGGTTTGCATCTGTTGGAAGTTTTGGGGAGATTGTTGGAATGGAAACATGATCATGAGGAACAAGTAAAGGTATATAGCAAAGTGTTGCAGTGTTGTCATTGATGTCAACATTGCAACTTATGTGAATACTTTTAGTTGCAGACCATTCTAATTAACTTTCTAATAGGTTTTTGAGTTGTTGAGGAAGACATCTTTGCAAGATAGTATGATCTGGAAAAGTAAGTTGTGTGAGAAATTGACTAAGTGTCAATTCGGGTAATTCAAGTTAACAGTGTAGCTGTTTTTGGGTCTACACCACTCTACAAATGAAGGTTTCACTTTGTGCTTCTAACATTATTTTGTTGGATGTTAGATGTATCTAAATTCAATAATTCATCATGTTTTGACAAGTGGATTAAGACATACGAGTAACAAAATTTTGGCCTGGAAAAATACAGTTATTCTCTGTGCAATGCATGTGTGTGGGAGATTTTGCACTTCCCTACGAATGATTTTTTGGATTTGCACTTTTAAGGATAAGTTTCCAAATGGCAGTAAAGTATGAATTCCAGTTGGCATTAAGTTTTGAGGTCCATGTGTTTGGGATGTGGATACATAGTTGAAGGATTTTGCATTTTGCAGACCTAACATGTTTAATGTTGAGCGGAGGTTAAATAAGAATTGTAGTCTTATGTCATGGGAACTATTTATAGGTCCATGTTGACCTATTTTAACCTATTTTGAAGATTGAATCTTAGCATGAGATATGTATAAATTTTTTGGGGCCAACAAGGTATATTTTGAGTGTTACATCTAATTAGAATGACCTAATTGATGTTAGAGTTGATATGGATATATATCAAATCCTTTCAGTGTTTTGATGTGTGATATGAACAGATGATGTGTGATGTGAAGAGTTTGCACATGAATATTATCAGAGCAGTGTGAATTTAATTTTTGAATATTGAGCTGAAGATCAAAGTTGTCTGAATGCAAAACAAAGTAGAGTGTTAGATCTAAATTAGATGAAGTGTGTAAAATTAGTTTATTGAGCTTCATTGGAATTGTATTTCATGAATATGAAAGATGCAATTGTAATAGTTGAAAATAGGTTGCGAGCCACCATATCTCTTCTATCTTTTTCTCTGTGGATAGTGAGTCCACTTGTGGTGAGCACTTTTATAAATATACTATAATCGGTTATAACATATTGTGAGCTAATCATCACCATAGTTTTTCCAATTTTGGGTTTTCCGTGTAAAAATACTAGTGTTCATGTGATATGTGATGTTGTGAATGTTTTATGCTTTCTTTCCTTATTATAGTTGAATATGCTTTGGTGATTGGATGTTTAATGTTTGAATGGTTTAAGAGAATACTGATTCACCCCCCTCTTAGTATTTTGGGTGTTCAACAATTGGTATCAATGCTTGGATCCTTGAAAGGAGCTTAACCACTTTGGGAAGGTCTTGGAGGTTGAACACATGGTTGCTAGAAAGTTTCCTATTCCTCCATAAGAGATTACAATAGTTGGAATCATAGAAGAAGATTGCATGCTTGAAAAAGATGGAGGACTCAAAGTTTCCCTTGAAGATCTTGAAAATACTAAAGATGAAAACATCTAGATCTGAAAGAAAATATCAAAGAAGCAAATGAATACATCAAAAAATTGAGAGAGAAAATCAAGAATTTTAGAGAAAGGCATAAGGAATTCAATGAGTAATTGAAGCAAGCAAATGAATCCATCAATGTTCTAAAAGTGCAAGTTGAAGAAAATATAAGAATTGAAGAATGTTTGCATGCAGTGGTGAAAAGAAAATTAGAGCAATGTATAAGGCTTGAACAATAAGTGGTAAATCTAAGATCATATTTGGAGAAAGCAAGAAGTCATGAAGACAAATTCAAAATGAGTGCTATAAAGCTTGAAGAGATGATTACAAATCAGAAAGGCTCTAAAGACAAAGTCGGATTGGGGTTTAAGATAGGATAAAGTTCAAAGTCAAATCAAACGTCAAATACTAAAAGGAATATTGAAGATAAGAAGAAAAATGGAAAGATCTAGAACCAAAGAAATGAATCTAGAAGACCACCGGTAAGACAACCAAATGCACAAGGGTATCCATCTTTCAAACATTTTTGTTATTCTTGCAATAAATTTGGACATAAGGAAACAAAATATAGAAGCATAATGAATTAGTCCCATCCCTTTCTAGTCAATTTTGTACATGCAAAAGATTTGGTCATAGAGCTAGTGAATGTAGAAATCAAATGATGAATGTCTATAACAATGGTAGAATGATTGAATCTTTCAATGGCTACTATTATACATGTTATAGATTTGGACACAAAGCTAATCAATACAGATCTAGAATGAATGGAAGGAATACTACTTAGAAGAATGTCACATGTTACAAGTGTAGTAGACCTAGACATATTGCGAAGTTTTGTAGAAGTAGAAATAAAAGAAAAGATAATTATGTAAAAAGGAATGAACTAGTTAAAAATGTGGATCTGGTAGAAATAAAGAAGGAAATGGAAAATATCTAGAGAAAGAAGGAAGAGACAGGAGGCAAGGAAGAATCTATACCATCCTCTATTGTAGATGTTTCCTCCAAAAACTAAGCTAAGAGTTATGGCTTAGGGGGAGCTTTAATGAAAATATTTTATCCCCAACCAGAGAAGAGGTGTTGATGCCTCAACATGAAGATATATGATGAAGATCAACATGCTTGATCTATTGGTGAAGATTGCTGAAAAAAATATGATAATGCAAAAGTTTGTGGAGCTTTAGAAATTGATTGTGCACACAGATAAAGGGTTGGCAAGTTTATTAGGTCAAATCAAAGGGTTATAAGTGATTTCACTAAGGAAAATTTATTTCACAAAGGCATTTGAGAAGGAGCAGAGCAACAAGGAAAGAATTCAAAGTGCTCAAGGCAAATTGAGATTCAGTGCATCAAAACCCTAGTTCGACGAGCAAAGAAAAAGGTATTTGCAAATCTTGTTACCCCAATTTTTGAAGAACCTTGTTTGAAAAGCAACTTGAATCTATTTTACAATGGCTACACTGAGGGTTTTTGAGGTAATAAGAAACCACAACCTAAATTAATGAAATATCCTGTGAAATCCATAGAAGATGACCATTAGGTGCATTTTCTCATATTTCATATGGGGTTTTGCCGACTAAGGATATTAGGATCTATATTCATGGGAAAATGGATGAATACCCTCACATTAAACTATGAGATTTATGGGAAAATGAGCTAATTGGAGAAAATTTCACCTTAAAACCAAAATATAAAAACCTAGTTGCTAAGAAACTGGATGTATGGAAATGGTTTCCGAACTTTCACAATAACAAAAGTTGGGTTAGAATGGCCTTAAGTACAATTCATGATCAATTTGTTTGGACTGATGTGCCCAACATGATAACAAAGGATGTGATAAGAGAGGTTACTAGTCTATGATCCACTAGACCCGTTCCTGTTTTGAAATCTATCAAAAATGAAGTGGTTATGGAACTTACTGGTGCTGCTTATGACAAGAGAGCCCTAGCCATCAACACTATCATAAATCCTACTATTAGGCATGCTACAATGGTTATTGGATATAAGATCTATTTTACCAATAGGGAAAACTTAGTATCTGCCACTACAATTAATGTGGTATGTAAAATGGCTGAAAAGGGTGCACATTCTGATCTTTCTGAGTTGCTTAGGAAACAATTGATGGAGAACCTGAAGAAAACAAAGGAGAAGAATTGTGCATTTAAATATGACACTTTGGTTATGTGTCTATTGTTTTATTTCTTAAAGGAGCTTCCCAAAACTGGAAGTGTAACCTGGATAAAAGGAAGACCAATTGCCCATCATATTACAAATTTCATGATAATTCTTGGAGATGTTAAAGCACAAGATGATGCTCTTGTTGCTTTCTTTGTAGTATTTCAAGGGGGGATGCATGAAAGATAAATAATCCCAAGAAAAATAGTTAAAAAACACAAGAATGACATCACATTTTTGGTGTCTACAGATAGATGTATCATGGAGGCAACAAAACCAAGAACTATATGGGTTGTTGAATTAGGATATGAGGTTACAGAGGTAGATCTTGTTGGTTTTTTTTAATGTTTTGTTGAAGAGTCCTAAGGACACATCAAAGGAAAGATATGAAATATGAGGATAAATTCATGGATGTGCACATGTAACAAAAGAAACCAATAATTTAGAAAAAGGTCAGGAAGATGGTGGAAGAAATTGTAGAGGAAATGGGGGTATCAAAGGAACAAATGTGGCATTTAAGAGAAGAAAAAGCTATGGTAGAATCAAGTGTTGTAGGAGGATTCATAACCATAAGAATATTTGGTAGGAAAACTAACACTCATGTTATCTAGAAGTCTTTTGAGATTGTATGATCTGTTGGGGAAAAGAGAAAGATAAGTGCCAGTCCTCAGGTAAGGCAAAAATCCCCTCCGATTGCACAAACCACAAGAGTTGAGAAGAAGAAAAGCACCACTGCTGCACCACCTGCTACCCCTACCAGAAGAAGAGTTAAGAGAAAGGAAATGAGAGAGAAGGGTATAAGTGTCAATGTAGCAGAAGAAGAAGAAGAAGAAGAAGAAGAAGAAGAAGAAATGGAATAAGAAGGATCACATTTGGTTCGCAAGAGAAGAAATGATGCTTCACAAGGTGAAGCTAGTGAAAAAAGAAGAAGATTTGATATAATTGACATAGGCAATGAAGAGGAGATAGAAAAGAAAAGGAAGCATTTGTGATACACATGAGAGAAGAGAAGAAGGAATCCAAGAAGGCTTCTCTAGAGAAGAAGAAAGGAAAAGAAACAAGTCAAATGAAGAAGACTCTAGTTGAAAGAAAAGAAAAAGAACAAATAGAACCAGTAAGGACTCACTTGCCTATGAAATTAGAGGCATTATTTAATTGTACTTTACTAAATGAAATGTTGGGATAGACTGTAGCTCTCTACAAAGATGCAAATGAGGTGGATAAGGACACCATTATTGAAGCTATTATCAAATATATTGGTGTTTTTTAGGTTGATATGAGGAATATGTAGAAACATATTCTTATAGACTTGTGAAACATTTTGTTAGAGAGAAGGAAAGAAGTGGTAGAAAAAGAAGCAAGGCTTAAGGAAGAAACAATGAAAAGAATAACTTCTCCTCTCTCTAAGGATGACAGATCCACATTAGCCATAGTATTTAGCAAAGAGAAATGACTAAGAAAAGGGTGACTACCCTTATGGGAAAATATCAAAGTGATATTGAAACCTACTTAGAAAGGAAAGCAATGAAAAAGATGAGGAGATTGCACAAAAATTGGGAATGATACTAGAAGATAAGGAAGAAGCAAATGTTGAAACCCTTACTCTAGAAAAAGAGATTGAAGATGTGCATACATATGACACTCAACATGAGCATGACACAAATGGAGAAGTTGCACTAGAAATGTTCACTCCTCAAGAAGTGGAGGATATGACAGAAAGGAATGATGAGGATGTACTGATCGGAGAAGACATTGCAAAGGAAAACATCACTCCTCCTCCGGTACAAGAAGTTAATCCTCTCGTTAACATTGAAAACAATGCAGAGGAAGAAAAAAAGGATAACAACGATGATAATGTTGATGCAGAGAAGGAAGGAGAGCAAGAAAAGAGAAATGAAAATGAGGTAGCATCTAGAGATGCACAAACTGAAACAAAATAACCAATAAGCTTTGAAATTGCTAAGGAATCAAAGGGAAAGGTTGTGGAAACAACAAAAGTTTTTGGTGAATCCTTCGGCTCCTCTAGAGATTCCCTAAAAAATATATTTAGTATGCATCCCAAGTTCCAACCTGTTGTATCATCACAACTACTAAAATTACCAATGCAACAAGGTAGTGTTGATTTGGATAAGATTTCTCCCCTTCGCAAGTTACAACTGGGAGATGTATTGCATGCATCCACAAGAAAGGAGATCATTGAGACACACCAGAAAAGTGGTGAACTAATGCAAGAGGTAGTGAAGACACTTCAACAAACCATATCCGATGCGAATATTGACACATCACTAATTGGTATAAAAAATCTGAAACTGATAATTGATTCTTTAAGGTTTATGCATCCATACTAAAAGAAGAAGAAAAAAAAGAAGTGGAAAAGAGAATCAATGATAAGGAAATCTTAGAAATAACTGAGAAATGTGCCATTGCATATAAAAGTTTTCAGAATTGTTGAAGGATGCACAAAGGTGCGTTGATTAGGCAAAGGCTCTATATCAATACGACATGAAGTGGAATGGAGCCACACAAAGCATAAGGAAGGAGATGGACTCTATTGAGTCTCAAATTAATATTACCTCAAGTGCCTATGATCCAATGACTGACTTAACTAGAGAAACAAGGAATATAATAGAAGATATGCACAAGAAATTATTTCAACTGCAAGCCCAGAAAGAACACATAATCCTATGGTTTGGAGAAATAAGGGACTCGGTCAATCCCAAACTCTTGCTTGTTTCAAAATCTCTTTTGAGTGCGGACAAAGCCAAGCAAATGGATCTAGTACCTAGAACTCTGAAAGAAGGAGAAGAATTTCTTATAAAATTTGAAACACAGCGTAGATTTCTTGCAACAACCAAGAAAGATTGGGAAGAAGGTAGGCCAACATGGTAGGCCCATTTGCAAAAGTATCAGGCATCAACCACCTCTAGTTGACATATTTCTCACTTTTTTAGCATTTCAATGTTTATGTTCAAATTCTTTGTACATATGCAGACTATATAGTGTTGTTTCCAGTACAATTTTTTTTTCTCTGGTACATGACTTAGGGGGATTCAATCCATCCTAAATAGTTTGTATATATGCATATATTTCTCAAGGGGAATTTTAGTGAAATTCATAATTGTTGTATAGGTTCCCTTTTCCCTTGATGCCAAAGGGGGAGAATGTTGGAGAATGTTTTAAATAATTTTTGGCATATTTCCATCAATGACAAAGGGGGATATTGTTGAAAGTTGGCAACATGAGCATGAGGAACAAGTAAAGTTATATAACAAAGTGTTGCAATGTTGTCATTGATGTCAACATTTTAACTTATGTGAAGACTTTTAGTTGCAGACCATTTTGATAAGTTCTAATAGGTTTCTGAGTTGTTGAGGAAGACATCTTTGCAAAATGGTATGATCCAAAAAGTAATTTGTGTGGGAAATTGACAAAGTGTCAATTCAACTAATTTAGGGTAATAGTGCATCTATTTTTGGGTCTACACCACTCCACAAATTAAGATTTCACTCTGTTATTCTAACATTATTTTTTTGGATGTTAGATTTATCTAATTGCAATATTTCATCATGTTTTGACAAGTGGATTGAGAGATATGAGTAAGAAAATTTTGGCTTGGAAAAATATAGTTATTCTTTGTGTTGTGTGTGTGTGTGGGAGATTCCACACTTCCCTGCAAATGAGTTTTTGGCTTTGCACTTTTGAGGATAAGTTTCCAAATGGAAGTAGAGTATGATTTCCAATTGGTATCAATTTTTGAGGTCCACGTGTCATGATGTGGATACACAATTGAATGATTTTTCTATTAGGTCTTATATTGTGTCGACCTAACACGTTTGATATTGTGTGAAGCTTAAATAAGTATTGTATTCTTATGTGGGATCTATTATAGGTCCATGCTAGCCTATTTTAAGTTATTTTGAAGACTAAATCTTAGTGTGAGATATGTATGAAGTTTTTGGGGCTGAAAATCTATGTTTGAGTGTTACATCTAATTAGGATCACCTAATTGATGTTAGAGTTGATGTGGATATATATTGGATCCTTTCAATGTTTTGATGTGTGATATTAACAGATGATGTGTGATGCAAATATTTTACATGTGAATATGATCAAAGTAGTGGAAATTGCAGTTTTGAGTGTTGATTTGAAGATTAGAGTTGTGTGAATGCATAACAAAGTAGAGTGTTAGATATGAATCATATGTAAGTGTGTAAAATTAGTTTATTGAGCTTCATTGGAACTATATTCATGCATATGGAAGATGCAATTGTAACAGTTCAAAATAGGTTATGAGCCACCATCTTTGTTCTATCTTTTTATTTGTGGGTAGTGAGTCCACTTGCAATGAGAACTTCTGTAAATATACTATAATTGGTTATAATATATTGTGAGCTAAACCTCACCATGGTTTTTCCCATTTTTGGTTTTCCATATAAAAAATCTTGGTGTTCATGTGTTATGCGATGTGATTTTTTTATGATTTCTTTTTTTATTACAATTGAATATGCTTTAGTGATTAGATGTTTAATGTTTGAATGGTTAAGAGAATACTGGTTCACCCCCCGCTCAATATTTTGGGTGTTCAAAAATATCTGTTAATTAAGTTGTTTCATTTGAATTGCATTTTCTATTTCATGTTTAATGACATCTTAATTGAGATTTTTCAAGAATTTCATTGGGAATGTGGTTTAGATGATTCAATTGTTTGATTTTTTTGTTAATCTCTATTGTGTTTGATCATTTTTACTCCCATATTCACATTTTGGCACGCTCGGTGGGACTTTATGTCCCTAGCTAACAATATTTTTTGAGTTTTCTTAGACTTTGCAGGATTAGGAAGAAAGGTGATGCATTCACATTCAACAAGTCAATGCATATGCAAATGGTGATGCATTTGCATCTCAAAGGTTGGTGCATCTACAAATAGCCACACATTTTCTAATATTTGGCTATTTTTTCTTACAAGTTTACCATAGTGATGCACCTATAGAATTTTGATGCATTTGCAACATACCAGAGCAACACATATGCTAAAGACCGATGCATCTACAAAACACTAGTCCAACACATATTCCAAACATCGATGCACTTGCACTAATATAGAGTGGTGCATATTCCTAATAGTCTGAGGCATGTTCCATGATAATCTAACACATACACAAGTAAAACAGAGAAGTAATATTTAGGGTTTCATCCATGTTCATTAACATTAAGTCATGAAGCATTTTTCAAAATTCCAAAGTGTTTATTAACACTTGTGTGAACGATGACCTAAGAGTGATTTAATTTTCATGCTTTATCTTAGATCTCACATTTTTCTTTGGATTTTAAAATGAACAACAAAACTTCAATTTTGGTTTATAAAATGAACACATCTTTGTTTGGGCTCTAAAATTTACAAACAACTTGCACCTTGAACATGCAGATTACAATGAACCACACTTTCATTTTGGTGCACTTAAAAAAACTTGTCTTCTTTGTTCATTATGTTTGGTAAGTCGGATGTGTATCCTCTCTCCTCACACCTAGTGTGATCTTGGGTGAAGAGAAACATCTTGGACTTGTGCATTTGTTCAATTGTAACCCTATAAGGTTTTGCTACTTATCCTCTCCCATCGCACCTAGTGCGATCTTGGGTGAAGAGAAATAGCAACTCATTTTTTTTATTTTAAGTGGGAGGCCTACCTTGACATACATCCACGCAATAGAGAACTCAAGGGTTCAACCTCAAGCAGTGTTTTTGGGTGTGCTATATAAATTTATTGAGACTGAAAGTTGTAGGTTGATTTGTGCATGTAGCACTCCAGACTTGCATGGGTTTCTCGATGCGATGTCCGAGAGGTCGCTAGTTTTCACCATGTTCTACCCACTAGAAACCCATTTTGTAGAGGCCTAAGACTTTTGAACATTTTCTCAAAGTGGTGCAATGGCATAGTATCATTCCATGAATTTACTTGCTATGTACTAGACATAGTTGAGGTGACAAAATCCATTGCAAGGAAATTTTCCTTCCAAGGTAAGAGGTGTATTGTATACATGTGTATACTCTAGTTATTCACTTTATGAATACTATTTTATCGTGCAAGCCTACTTTGAGAAGATTAACCCAATCTACCCAATAATTAAGATGTGTAATATGGTGTGTTTTCATGTTGAGACCTTTTAACACCAATTAGTGAGTTCTTGTGGAAGAAGAACATGCACAAATCACTTGATCACCTCATTGAGTCAATTTTACATGTTTACTATGTTTTCAAAGTCAAACATCAAACAAATTAGGTAAAATTACATTTCAAAGATCCCTTGAGAAGAATGACACATTTTATTGATAGTGTGGCACCTTTGCACAAACTAACGCTTTTGTTTTTGTCAAAATGACACATTTTTTTGTACATCAACACATTTGCACATATCGGTACATTTTCTAGGGAAAACAAAAATTTGAACACTGATGCCTTTGTTTGGATAGTTTGACGCTTCTTCAAAATACCGACACATTTTTAGAACAATAGTCTAGTGTATTTTCTTGATAGTCTAGTGCATTTTCTTGACAGTCCGACCCATTTGCCTAATTTGGAAAACTACAAATTCAAACAAGAAAAAAAAACTAATTGTATTTTGGTTCTAAAACATCAAATTAATTTGACACTGGTTTAAGCTGAAACAAAACCAATCTTGTCTCACTTATATTACTCATGAAACAAACACATAAGGTTCATGTTCTTCCACATCTTGTTCTTTTCAAAAACATTTTCTAGGTTTTCAAATAGGATCAACATCAAACAAGTCATCAATTAAAAATCAAAGCATCAACCATCAACACATAGCAACTTGAAATTTTTGACACAAAAACTTTTAGAATAAGTTTTTTACAACATCAACTAGTTTAGCTCTATGTTTAGAAACAATCTATTTCTAGGAATTTAGTTAGATTAGTACACATCTTTTTGAACAAACTTTCCTTGAGGTCACAAGTCTACTCTCAAGGTTTTCAAGTTCATAAACATCAACATCAAAATACATTAATCAAACTTGAGTCTAGGCTATGGTCAAAAAATTGAAATTTTCATATCATTCACTCATTCATCACATCATACATCATTGTTCCTAAACCTATTAGATGTTATTTTCTAGAGAAATTTAAATCAACCAAGGAATTCCAACAATATTATTCACAACACACAACTCCTAGGGTTGATACACATTTTATGGTTACAACAAGATCACAATGTACAAGAAAAGTATGGAGTCAAACCCTAGTGGTTCAAAGATACCCATCAGAACTAGTGCTAGTGAACCTATCTTTGGGATGCCTAATTTCAATTCTAGAGGTTTTTCCACTCCACCACACAATCCACTACCATATCAACCATCACAAGAAACAAGGGTTCAAATAGAAGAAATTACAGACAACCCCCATGAATTCACCGTTGAAGAGTTACTTGAACAAACTTAGGGAAAAACCATTGTCAAATGTCGTATCTATGGGCCAACCTTCTCAAAATGAAACTTCGGTACGTAGCATCATCCAACCCATACCACAAACATATTCATTACATTTACCAATTCAACCAACAATCACTAGGGTGGATTCAACTAGTCTTACAAGTTAACATTGAAATCCTCAAGGTCTAGGGAATAATGTAAATGTGGGCATTCAAAATACAAACACCAATGTTCCACCCACATTTCATTCTATTTGTAGTGCACAACAACCTCAAGGTCATCCAATATCACAAGGTCCTCAAAGTCAAATTCAACAATCTCAAAGTTCACAATACATATCACAACCTCAAGGTGACCCAATATCACAAGGTCCTCAATGTCAAATTCAAAAACCTAAGGTCATCAATTATCACAAGGTCCTCAAATTCAAATTCAACAACCTCAAGGTTCACAACACATACCCCAACAACCTCAATGGTGTAGTCACAGTTAGGAGATTCCTCAAAGAGAATAGTCCAAACTATGCATCAAGAGTAAACACAACAGAAAACAACTCAAAGTTATGAAAAAAATATAGATTCAGTCATTCACTATATATATGATAGAATTCAAATACAAACTAGCCAACAACATGCGGGCTTACAATTAGGGATTATAGGCATAATCTCACAAATACAAAATATGCTCAAGATATAGTAGTGAAGCTCCTTCGCAAAGAATCTAAACTATAAATCTTTTATAGATTAATAAAACTGCATTCCTAAGGATCTATTATATCAATATATATCATCTCCGGATCATAGGATTCCTTCGTGTCTTCCCAAGAAGGTTTCACACTCCATGAAAGAGGTCTAATGTGTATACACAGATAGGTTGGACTTAAATGTATAGGACTTCTCCACAAATGAATGAAATGAAGTGCGGAATCCCAACTAAGGTCAGCCACAAACCATAGAACATTGAATGATGTGTCATTAGGCTTTGTAAGCCTTCTCCTTCAGCTGATTGTCCAAGACATTCAAGATGCTTTGTTATGAGAAAATAGTTAATCTTCTGATAGCAATAACTTCCTTATAACATGCCCAAATGCTCTGGAAATCGGATATGATGTAGATGAACATGTCTAGATGCTAATTCTAGCTCTGTAAGGTCTGAAATAGAACTGTGGAAAAATGTGGACTGAAATAAAGAAACTACTTATGACTAAACTGACTGAACTGAACAGGAAAATGAAAATAAACAAACTAAAATGCAAATATTTTTGGTTGATGCAAGATTGCTTGTGAACCAGAGATGCTCCTGCATCAGACACTTGAGGTTGATTTGAAAGTGAGTCCCTCACTTTGATTGGGCTAGAGGGAAACCAAGATGGTCTACCTCAACCTGAGATATCCAAGATGAGTCTTTTGTTGGTCTACCTTTCCACTTCACAATATATTATTTTTACTGCCTTCTGATGGTGTTGCATGCAATTTTGTTGTCCAAGATGTCTTTGACCTGTTCCGGTACTTGTTGTGGTAACTGTGTCTTCAAGTCTTCTTTCATGTTGTCACTGAACTCTATTTCATGATACTGATATAGGTCTGTAATGTTTAAAATAGGTGATATACCCAATGTATCTGATAACTCCACTTCAGATGCATTTCCTGAATCAAATTTGTTGAGTATCCTACAAGGTCCAAACTTCTTCATCTTCAACTTGTTATATGTTCCAATTGGAAATCTCTCTTTTCTCAAGTACACCATCACTTCATATCCCACTTCAAATTCTTTATGTATCCTCTTCTTGTTTTCTTGTTCTTTATACTTACTGTTCATCTCCTTCAAATGTTTCTTAGCCTGATTGTGTATTTTCTTCATGTGATCTGCAAATTCTTCTGCTTCTGCACTTCTCTTTTCTTCCATACTGATATATCTCAACTTTCCTACTCCTTTAGAGTTTTCTCCCGTAGCAATCTCAAAAGGTGTTCTCCCTATACTCATGTTCACTGAATTATTATATGCAAACTCTACTTGTGAAAGAATCAAATCCCAACCTCCTTCCTTCTCTCCAACCAAACATCTCAACAAATTTCCCAAACTCCTATTCACTACCTTTGTCTTTCCATCTGTCCGTGGATGAAATTTTGAACTAAACTTCAAATTTGTCTTCATTTTCTTCCAAAGTGTTCCAAAAGTATCCAAAAAAATTTATATCTTTTTTCTAAAACTATACTCTTAGATAATCCATGCAATCTGACAATCTCTTTAAAAAATAGGTCTGCTACATGTACTACATCAGTTGTCTTCTTACAGGGTATGAAATGAGCCATCTTTGAAAATCTATCTACTACCAAAAATATAGAATCATGTCCTCTTTGTGTCTTTGGAAATCCTACTACAAAATCCATACTTATGTTTTCCTAGGGTCTCTCCAATACTATCAAAGGTTTGTACAATCCAATGTTATGACTACTCCCTTTTGCAACTTGACAGACTCTGCAACTCTGAACAAATTTCCTTACATCCTTATATATCTGAGGCAAAAAAGTAGTTTTCACTCACCAATGCCATTGTCTTATCAATACCAAAATGTCCTTCCAATCCACCATTATGCTTCTCCTTTATCATATTGTCTGTCATTGAACTTCTAGGTATGCACAACTAATTTTCTTTGAACAACATATCTTCTTGAATGAAATAGTCCAACCACTTGCTTCTATCTATCATAATAGGTTCCTTACATGCAATCCAAGGTTCTAAAAAATCAGTGTCTCCCTCATACATTTACTTCAATTCATCGAAACCTAATACTTCAACTCTCATCTCTATCAACAAGTTCCTTCTCCTACTCAATGCATCAACAACTTTATTTGATTTTCCACTCCTATGCTTCAAAAAAAAAGTATAACTCTACATGAACTCTACCCATCTCATATGTCTCTGATTCAGCTTACCTTGACTGTTCAAATACTGCAAAGCTTGATGATTTGTATACAACACAAGATCCTTAGGAAATAAGTAATGTCTCCACTTCTTCAAGGCTTGAATTATGGCATAGAAATCATGATCATAAATTGAATATCTTCTCCTTTCATCACTTAACTTCTCACTAAAATATTCTACAGGTCTACCTTCTTGACATAACACTACTCCTATTGCATTTCCACTCGCATCACAATCAACATGAAATACCTTATTACAATCCAATAATGCCAAAATAGTTTGCTCTGTCACTTTTTGCTTTAATAATTCAAAACTCTTATCCGCTCCAGATGTCCACTTAAAGTCCTTTATGTCACCTCTCATTGTCTCTATCATAGGGTTATATACGAAACTAAAATTTTGTATGAACTTTTGGAAGGAACTAGTTAATCCATGAAATGATCTGACTTCTCCAATGTTCTCAGGTGTAGGCCATTCAATAATTTCTTGTATTTTCTTAGGTTCCATCTTCAATCCTTCTGTAGAAATAAAAAATCCTAGATATACCAAATCTTCCTTCATGAAACTACACTTCTTAAGGTTTATCAACAATTTCTCTTCTCTGAGTCTCTGCAATACTCATCTCAAGTGTTGAATCACAAACTTACCCAAGAATCTCTTCAAGAATTCATTTATCAACCTCATGAAAGTACTTAGTGCATTTTTCAATCCAAAATGCATCACTAACTACTCATACAACCATTCATTGGTCTTAAAAGCAGTCTTCCATTCATCTCCTTCTCTGATTCTAATCTAGTGGTATCCACTCTTCAAGTCTATTTTTGTAAAATACTTTGCTCCACTAAAAAAATCCATGATATCATCCATCATAAGTAAAGGGAATCTATACTTAACTATGATTTTGTTTATTGCTCTAGAGTCTATACACATTCTCCATTCTCTATCCTTCTTAAGTGTTAATACTGTAGGTACTACACAATGACTCAAGATTTCTCTGATCAAACCTTTCCTCAAAAACTCTTGTATTTTCCTATTCAATTCTTCATTATTTTCTAGTGTCATTTTGTGTGATGATTTATTATGAAAACTATCTTCAAGTATAAGATCCATATGATTACTGATACTCCTTACAGGTGGAAATCCTTTAGGTACATTATTCGATATGATGTCTTCATACTCTGTCAGCAACTCTTTTATCTCCTCCAGCTATGATTCTTCATTCTCCTTCTTCAATGTTTTAGGCTTCTTAGGGATTAAAGAATTTCATATTCTCATGTCTTAAACCATCCAAAAAAATTCTTCCATCTACCAAATAGATTATAGCATTCCCACACACCTCACTCTTAGGATCATCTTCCAAAGGAATCAAGGTAATTCTCTTTCCATTTGATGTTATGGTATATGTATTCTCCCATCATGTATAGATTTTCTATCATACTACCAAGGTCTACCCAACAAAATATGACATACATCCATAGGCATAATATCACACAAGACTTCATCATGATAAGATCCAATATGAAATTTCACAAAACATTGTTCACTCACTAGTACCTTATGATCATCCTAAATACATGCTATCTAATAGGGCTTAGGGTGTTTCAATCTTTCCAATTTCAGCTTAGTCACCATCTCCTCTGAAACTAGGTTATCCAAACTACGACTATCAATTACAACTTTACAACACTTACCTCTTGATTTGCATTTGGTTTTGAACAAAATCTTCCTCTACGGTGGTTCTTCATTTATTTCTACTTGAAGTAGTGCTCTCCTCATCACAAGTGATTCTCCTTTCTTAGGTTTACCAATTGATTTCAGTGATCCAACAGTTTCTTCTTCAACATAGGCTTCTCTTCCATTGTTCTTTGTTCTCCTTCTTGTACTACCCTGATTACATTCAAATGCTCTATGTCCTTCAACTCCACACTTAAAATAGGTTCCTTTGAATAATCTCCTATTAGTTCCTCTTCCTTCTCTTTTGTATCCTTCACTCCGGTATGCATTAAGGTTTCCTCTCTGATAGAAGGTTATGTTATCTCTTCGGTCTACACTATTATCTCTATCTTCTTTTTTGAATGTGTTCTCTTGTCTGTTCTTCTCCGCATAAGATCTCTCTCCTCTAGAAAATGTTCTACTTCTTTGAAATTTACCTCCTCTACCTCTTTGTCTCTACTCATTCCTTTTATTCAACTTCTCTTCAACTTTCAGGGAAAACTGACATGCTTCTTCCAATGTAGTCATCCTTACCAAACTCAATCCTTCTTGAATGTTCAATCTTAGTCCATTGATGTATCTAGCCACTTTCTCCTTGCTTTCTTCTTATGTCCAATCCTTATGATCATCTTATGAAATTCTTCATTACTCTTCACAAATTTCTCCTTTTATTTCAAATTTTGTATCTCTTCAATGCTCCAACTCATAATCAATAGGTATAAATTGTTGGTGTAATTAATTAATTAATTATTACACTAGCATAAGTTAACTTAGGTCTTGAATTTAATCATTTAGTCCTAGGTTGCAATCATTTAATAAATGGGATAATATTCCCTTCCTTATTTGTAGGAGATAAGATTCCTTCTAGAACTTATCTCATCATTTAATGATCGTCACCATTAGGGTTCACATGTTGTCACATGTTGTTAGATCAAGACACATGTCAACATCTCATGCATATTAGGGTTTAGCTCTGCCTATATATTCGGCATCTTGTACATTTGTAATATATCAAGATATCCAGATATCAATTAGATATCCTTTTAATCAATATATCATATCAATATAGAATCTCCATTGTGCATGCCTAGTTGCAACACTTTCTGGGTGGTTGATTATCTTTCCTGGCTTAAAGATCCTACATCGAAGACTGCAGCTTCAAGGACTGTGCATCTATTATCCCAACATGGTATCAGAGCTTATCTAGTGAAACATCAACCCTCGATCAAGAAAGTTGGTGTGCGAGATTCTCCACAGGCTTGAAGGTTTCCATTGAAGGCTACTTGTTTCCACCCGGGGACCAAGCTGATTTCTGAAGCAGATTGAGTCAGATCCGAGCTCGCCATTGTCTTCAGAAGGCCTCGAAACCCAAGGATCGCCTACCCATTCATCAAAATCAGATACATCATCCCGGGAGCTTCAGAGGTATTTTTAGGGTTTGCAAAATCAATCGTACTATCCGTACAATTTGCAGCAAAAAATCTCCCTTTGCAGTTGTCCTCTGAGGCAAAAATTTTTTAGCAGCAGGCCATTTTTTGTTTCAGAAAAATCGGGCACTTATTTCATTTGTTTTGGAAAAAAATATATTATTTGCGGATTTTATATAGTTTGCAAAAAAAATATTTGCTCGACCTCCATTATTAATATTGGTCGGCATTTGATTAAATATTTGGGTTTATTTTTCGGCATCGGGATTCATATTCTGCGGGTTCTTTTTTAAAAAAAAACTCGTCGGCATATCATATGGGTTTTGTTTTTTAATATAATCGGCATTTTTTATTTTTAATTGCAAATTGCAATATTAAAAATCAAATACATATTGTGTCGGTTTTTTAAAGTCTGCAGAGAATTTTTTCCGTCGCCGCATTCATTGGAAGGTTCCCTGCCCTTGTGTCAGGACCCGTCCCATCACCTTTCACCGACGGCGTCCGTGCCGGCCTCCCAGCCCGTTCACCGGCAGTGTGTTGCTCCCGCCGGCCGAAGACTTTACTGCCGGGTTCTTTCCACCGACCGATGACTGCCGAAGTCTCCGCCGACAGTTCCTTTCGCCGACCGTTCTTTACCCCGCGCCGGTGATCTCATTCTGGCTGCTGGAACTATCTCCTGCCCCCCGCTGGCTTCTCATGGATTTCCCCCGCCGGCCAACACATCACCGCTGACCGCCAGAGGATATAACTCCGCCCACCGCCACCAGAACTCACCACTCCGCCCGGAAATCTCAGCCCCGCCACCACCTATCCGGTGGTGCGATTTTTTTTGCCAATGTAACTGACACGGTCATATCAGCGACCAAGTCCTAGCGCCCGGGGGCCAGTTTTTTGACCCTATTTAGCCTGCAGATTGCCTAATATAGGCATTTTTTTCGTTTGATCATAACTTTCACCCAGGGTATTGAATTTTTGCAAACGATATACCGTTGGAAAGGGAATTTTGCGTACTTTCTAGTGGTGACATCCATTCTATGAAATTTTTCTCACAGAAGACTCTACATCCAATTGAAGTCCAAACCCTAATTTGAACATAAAAGCTTGTATCTTTGCAACCGCTCATCAGATTTCAGTGATTCCAGCAGCATTAGGAAGGTGATTCAAAGCTTTTTTTATCAGTCTAGCCCTTGATCAGTTTCAGCTCCAGGTACTCTTGCATGATAGTTTTTTCAATTTGGTGCATTTGATAAATAACTTGGTTATTCTGAAGCTTGGGACAAATTTTTTTGATCCGGGTTGCATCACTTCAGTTGTAAATCATATTTGGAAGTCTTTATTTTCTGTTGAAGGTCATTTGTCCTTGTTTTTTTGGAGAAATTTCATTATGGGGCTTGCATATTTCTCTCCTTCTTTGGTTATGTTGCACAAGGGTAACTATTTGCAATGGCGAGATGGGATCTGCCACCATCTTCGATCACTTGATTTGTTGCCACATCTATTTGGTATTGTTCCTCATCCAAGTGAAGGTATTCATGAACTTGCTTGGAGTTGCAACAGGTATATTGTTTTGGAGATCATTGAGATGCAAGTTGATTGTGATGTTCTGAGTACTATTGATCATTGTGATTGTCCTCACATTCTTTGGACTAAGCTTTGGGAGATCTACGGAGATTCAGATACTCCACCATTCCCCAATGGTCATGATTCAGAATGTCTTGCTTCAGATCAAGTTCCCTATGATGATATTGTTGTGCAGGAGGTTGATTGCCTTGATCTTTTCGAAGAGGTTGACAAGGTTCCTTTCGGTGCTTCTTCATCAGAGACAGTTGGTATCCCTTCACATTCAGTGATTCCTTGTCCAGAATCATTGAATGAGGCTTCCACTATCATCATCGATCAAGACACATTCTATTTTTTAGACTTGGCATCACAAGATGGCTTTGTTTCAGGTATCACTGCCTTGGCCACTTCTATAGGTTTGGAGGACATTCTTGAGGGAGTATCACTCCTCTATTCAGATTTCACTTTGGAGA